>VOMN01029266.1:0-12823 GCA_014899125.1 Orchestia grillus | reverse complement strand
TGTTAAGTCATCCTCTGTGATGTTATATTTCGAATTCAGAGTCCCAAATAAAAGCATATTAAAATGAAAGTTGTAAGTTCTATTGGCACATTGCTTCTTTTCACACTAAACTCAGGACTGTGACGCTAAAACTTGAAAATAAAATTTCACCTAAAAACCAAAACACTGCATCCCTGACCCCTACAAAATAGTTGCTATTAATTAGACCACGAAAGTTAAACGCCTATGATAAATAACGGATGAAGACTTGTTGCATGATCGTTATTACAGCCCTTTTCTGTGTTCCAAGACCACGAAGAATGCTTGTTACTTGCACGTAAAACATGGGCAAAAAAGGACGTGTAAGTTTACCTCCATCTCTGGAGTGCAATACGTAGTGAGTGAATTGTCGAACCAGTTAGAACGTTTAAATCAAGATGGTTTAGGCCAAAGCACAAATAGTGACAAATCGTGTTGTAAGAAATTTTCATCAAACTGAGCGGCGAATGTGATGACGGTATCGCAGATGATTAAGTGCAAGAAGCGCTAGCTCAGGAGAGATGTACCAGCTGAGCACGGAAGCGGCGTTTGTGCTGGAGACCGTGAGGCTATAAGGCGATTTGTACGGCTCGGACAGCCCCCCTAATACACCATCTCGCAACCCGCCTCCTTTTCTGAGATGAACTTGTGAACGATAACTTCGGTCAAAATTTCCATATTTAGCAGACGCTATTGCATGTTTGCCAAAGTTGTGCCTACATACATCCTGCATGCTACTCAGCACTCTTTGCATTGACTCGCTCCAGATGTTATGCTTTCCGTGTCTTGTTATTTTCACAGGAGTTATTAGTTCGACTGTGACCTGCTAGACGCACATATGCAGAAGCGAGGTAACGGCTCTGGGTGTCACCAAGCAAGGACTGCTGTGCTCAGCAGCGCGCGTTCTCGAGGCGTAGCTCTGGCATAACATGCAGCGAGGACGCTACGCAACCTTATACAAATTTTGCGACACACTCGAAGAACTCCTACGACCGAGGTAAAACAGGACATCATGGTCTCACTTTAACTCTAAAAGAAATTCAGGTATAAACATTCCATACGTCAAACAATCAGAACATACTTCAATAAAGAAAACGCATCAATTACACAGATAAAGAACAAGGTTCATAAAAATATTACGGAAGTACACATTTATTAACATATAAATTCAATTCTGCATTGCAAGATCGCCAAATTCAGGTACAACGCACACCGTGTTGAGCTTTCGGCGAGCAGATGTGAGGCACACAAGTTTTGATATTGAGCTCAGTTTGGGGCCTGTTAAGGGTCACGATGAAACAATGCAAAGGCTCAAACAGCGAGGAAGTGTTCACAAACATGCCTGACATCTTCTACGCATTATAAATGGTTTTGGACACTCCATCCTCAGAAAAACTGTGCGCTGGGATGAAAAGATCCTGAATACTGGTAGAATGATGTATTAAAGATTGTACAACGGACCAGGAATGCCCAAGAAAATAAAGGTAAAATGCTCATAGAATGATCAACTCCTCGATTGGGTAGATTTTTGTTGACCCTAGCCCTTATATTTGACACTTTTACTAATGATTTACCGGCTATAAAATTTTATGCAGGCATGATAGTGCATATAATTTACAATAAANATATTTTCTATACAAAATAAATATTTCATGTATTATGAGCGATGAGGTATACTTCATTTTACTAGAGTTTTCCCAAATAGAAACCCACTTACTTTCCCTCCACCTAAATTTCTTAATTCGCTCATTTTAATCCTTGCACCTGAACATTTGAATAGCTCTACAAATCTATTCGCAGCTTCACTACCTATGTTGCTCACCCTTTACGTGTGAAGGATTTACCAATTTCGACCATCCATATCAATGATTCGTGTGATCTGATAGTGAGGTCCATAAAACAGAATTTTCGTTTCGGGTGCTCCAAGAGTGTCCCGACATAGTTGTGAGAAAATACAATAAAACCAAGCAACAATTTGGCCGAGACTGAGGTGTCCCTGTATTATTCACAGGGCTACAGTACAGATCATTTCAGGATCTGATTTTGTTGCTTCCAAAAGTGGAAGACATCTATCCCTGCATCGCTTTCAATTATTTTTCCTACAGCCAGATACACTTCGGAAACTAATTTTCCATCACCATCAGCAAATAATTGTGACGAGTTGTCACGTGACCCAAGTTGTTCGTACGTACACTCTAAAAAAGAAATGAAATTAATCGCAGACGTACAGCAGGAACAATAAACAACCATGTGCAAACACAAATAAAAATTCAAGAACAAAATGGTGAGTAAACTACAGGTTGTCCCATAAATAATTACTCAATTTAAACATTTTCTCGAAAATATCAGGATACCGACTAAAATGCCAAAATTCTCGCAGTGGGCTTGTGGAGAGTCTAACGCACACACGTGTTTTGTTCGGTTCATCTGTAGACAAGACTTCAAACAAAATGGCGTATAAAGCAGAACGTGATCAAAACGTCTTGAAAACCACAAGATACTCATCAGCAACAAAACGAAACAGTTGTGTCTCTTAAAACTGAGTACAATGTCTGGAAATAATGTTCAGGTACGGGTACAACCTCCAGCAAACCCATCCCTGAAAGAAAACCTTCTGTTCACATTGGAAGGGTTGTGAAAGCGGCAAGAAATGAGTGACATGAAATAATCACAGAAGCATGAGAAAAACAGCAAGACAGCTCGGAATTTCAAACTCATCTACGTACGGGATTTGTATGCATACTTTAAGGCTAAGTGTATACAAACACAAATGCAAATAATTACTTTCAGCAGCGTTCAAGAAGAAATGGGAAAATTACGTCGGCCGAGATCCAGCGTACCGTCGTCGCTGTCTTCATCTGGTCCGACGAGAAGATTTTCCCAGTGGAAGCTGTTCTTAACTTGCAGAAAGATAGACTTTATGCGCATAGTGAAAGACTTGCCTGAAGATAGTCATACCCATTTCAGCCCCTTCAAAATAGCTAGAGTGTTGGTGTGGGCCGCAGTCGCTTCTGATGAATCCAAGTCTCCTTTTACATTCATCCCGGAGGGAGAGACAGCAAACACTCAACTTTAAATCAAAATGTTGACCGAAATTGGGTTACTCTGAATCGCTGAAAGCTCTGGAAACAATTATATCTTCACTCAAGACGGGGCCCCAACGGACACCTAGAATTTGACCCAGCAGTGGTGCATGGATCATTTCAGGTAGATTTTGGGACAAAAATATGTGGTCTACGTCTAATCCAGATATCAATCCAATGGATTTCACTATATGGTCGATCACACAGGGTGGAACAGAAGAAACGCATGTTTTTTGAGCCGCTAGTACTCGGCGACGAGAGGGGTATTGACCTTGAGAGACCGTTGGCAGACTCAGATAATGCAGTTTCAGTCGATACGGAGCGTAGAGCATCGTGTACAAAGTGATATCTCTGCTAGATCCTACTCACGTGTGAAAGCTCCAAAAGATGCTCTTCAAGTTTAAGGTCTGCTTTGGATGAGGAAGTAGTAGGGAATTCATGCCACTCAGTTACGCGTTAGTCTGGATCTTATGGTCAAGGCAACAGGAAATTATTTTGAAATTTGACTAGTCTAATATACTAACAAAATACAATAGAACTTGTGCCCCAAACTTGATTATACAGCATAGTCTTGAATTTGAGTCACGATACATAAATATTTGAAAGGTAAATTTTATATAGGACACCTTGTATATTCATAAATCGGGTCTCAATGCACGCGCAGCTTTTGCACGGGCATACACACTCGGCTAATTATTTGCATAGAAAGCGCTCCCAAAGCACGTTAAACGAAGCTAAATAACCTGTACACCTCCCTGCTAACGTGTGCCCTTGGCCACTCAACGAGCAGGCTTCTTACAGCCTTAGTGTCTTCGTACTCACTAAAACATCCTGCTACCGAGATGTCTCGTGTTGTCCTAGTTTACCCACCCAGTACACACAAACTTGCTTTTTAATAAAATCATGTAACAAATGCTGAACAAAAAACAGTGTTAGTACTTACATAAAATCACAGGTAGACTTCTGTACACACCCGCCCTCACGTAGAACTTCTTCCCATCACAACAGCTCAGCAAAGAAAGCTTCTCTGCTGGTCCGAAGTATGACATGTACCCTGTAGATTTACAAAATAACTTGATGAATTATTCGAAAAAACACCTAGGATATAGAGAAAATAAGAAACTTTAACGAAATGAGTTCTTTCACGCAACTTGGCACTATCACATTAGTTGATAGGACACAATTCTTTTATTTATTTGTAAGACTACTTTATACATAATACGTTTGAGCGCGATATTATTGCCATAAAAGCATATTTGTTTGAACTTCTCAAAGATATCGCATCTACCTGCGAGGAGTCATAATTCATTGCTCGGAAGTAAATAGCCAGAGAAACGTTAACCTCGCCGTCTTTCTTAGTTCCGCAACAAAACCAATTTGACAAGTGTTTTTGGGTCATTTTTATCGCATGAAGTCAACAACCAGTCAACACGCTTGTTCGTAGATGCTTTTCAATTCCTTGAACGGTATACAAATCTTCCTTCAAATCTTCTTGAGCACGTTCTTGGAAGTCTTGTATTTGTATTTGCTTAATCTACGAAAAAAGTCTATCGACAGCCTTCGAGCAGCTCTGGTGGATTCAGCTTTAAATTGAAAAAGTTTCGTGCTTCTCAACTACACGAAAATGAGAGTAGATTAAAGTTTTTCACAGGAAGCCTAAATGGTTTCAAGGTTTTCAAGATGGTTTGAGCGAGACAAGACTACTGAGCAGCTCGTGGGGATGCAAATCAAACTCAATAAATATTCAGTCATTGCTGCGTTGAGAGATGTTTTTGTGAAACCCGGCGCAAGAGGAGCGACTATAATACCATCACTCTGCAAGCACACCGCAATACTCGTGTGATTCAAATTGAGCAGAATAGAGGTAACAACAGTCAAGGATCTGTATATCAAGGGCAACAGATATCAAGAATCCAAGCAACATGAACATAACTTGGAGCATTTTTCACTCGTCCAGCAGCAGTACGAGTTTACGCAGAACCGAGGAGCGGCGCTGGAGCAGGAGGTCCAGGTGACGCAGGAGATGGTCAACACCCAGGCGCCGCAGAAGCACCACAGCTCTGTGCCCTGAGGCGGCCAGGGCCCACAGCAACACCAGAAGACTGTGGCCTGCAGAGCAGGGCTCCAGCACAGACCTAGCGTCGCAACCACCTGACGAGGCCCCTCCGCTGCTGCCGCTAGAGCAGCAGTACATGGACAGAGCGTCCACAAGCTCCCTCAGAAGGCCCTCTGGCGAACATATGTACCAGGACTTAAATTTCAAATAGATATGGAGATCGATTTCTTATTTTTAGTCCTGCAGAGTGTCAAATAAAAAATTCAGGAGACGTCCATGAGGTTCCAGTAATGAGGTCTTAGTTTGCTACTCATTTGTAGTAGTTAGTGAGGTTTTTGGTTGCTGCTAATTTGTAATCAATAAAATATTAGTTGGCTTATTCCTAGTCAATAATGTATAAGTTTGAATCTAATTTCTAATCTTCCAAAGCATGCAATACAAAATCTGAGAAGCGTTAATAAGGTCTCAGGAACTGAAAAATTTCATATTCCAAGGTTCTTGATAAGCATCTCTCGACGATTTGAAATAGTTTGAAGTGATAGCCTCAAAACTGCTTTCTAAGTTTGACGTTTCTCCAATATTTTTGAAAACACAGAGTAGATACGATAAATATATTTTACATAACAATTTCATGGCCGACCCTATACTTGAATTATTCTAGAGCACAACAAAACGACACTGGAAACATATTAATTATATACCAACCAATGGCCACACACACGAGGCGTTTCCATGTGTATGCAAACACAGAAGCCGACCTGCGACAGAAGAGAGAACTGAGGACAAAAGAAACACTCTTACAGAGCACCGCTCTACAGACGCTCCCCGTACCGTGGGCGAGGATGGCGGTCACAGCCCCCGGGGCGTTGGAGAGGCTCGTCAGGACGCGCAGCACGAGGGGGCTCAGGGGAGACGATGAGGGAAGACTACAGTGTAGGCAGCGCAGCCAGTCCTCCTGACCACAGTACGAGGGACACTGTTATACCTTTACTCGCGTCCATATTTTTCTAGGGATAAAATAAGCGGTGGGTCAAATCCCAGGGGCATGTCAAATCCCATTGCTATACCAGGACACTAACTTATCATGGGTAAAGGGATGCTCTGGTTTGCGTGTGGTGCAAAGACAGCCCGTAAACGTGGGCAGAACGTCTCCCTCCACTCTCTGTGTTACCACAAAATGAGTTGGTGATACAGCCCAGGAAATAGTGCAGTCTGTTGTACATGATGTAACTCTAACGTACCGCTACCGACCGCATATGCATTCGGGAGCAGCCACTTGGCTCGTCCCAGTTGCCCACCTGATGCTCCCACCACATCATTAGCAAGACATTGCCGGGCTAATTTGCACGACCATTTTTGCAGTGACAATGGTATCAAATTTGAGAGATTAAAAGCTTTATATGTCCGTAACGTACATAGATGAGTATTCATTAAAAGCCAGAAATCATAAGACAAACTGATACAGACCTAGATAGCCTTTTACTCCAAACGTTTTAGTGATGTTAATGAAAAGATGCGAATTTTTTCAGTGAAAAAAATCTTTTGTTCGATTTACACTGTGGCAACTCTAGAGCATGATTTCTTCATTAACATAAAAATATGAACTGATCAACTTCATTAACTAATGCAGCAGCACAATTAATTCAAAGTATAATTAATTCAAAATTGTACCAAATTCCGACACAAGGAATTTAAATGCGCAACTAATTCAAGTGCATACTTGGTTCTAACTCACTTACTAATTTCAACGCGTAACTAATTTGAATAAAAACTTAATTTCAATGTGAAAGAACGTCTAGCACCGAATACTAAACAGCACCCGTTCTGCCTACAAGTTATATAAATCTAATACTAAGAAAGACCGTCGTATTTGAATTTATGCACTTATTTATTCTTTTGGTGTCGACACCCGCTCAGCGCCCGCCAGGCCATCGAGGAAAGAGGTCACGTCAGTCTCCGCTGGGGAAAAGCCCTTCATTTTTGAAGGGTCGTGCGATTAGTAAGAAAAGAAAGCTCAAGATAACGGGACAACCCTCCCTTTGAAAACAGCTTTCTTGTCCCATAAGGACAATGCCTAGCCTTGCTCACATACTGTAACTAAGCTGTAAGCTAACAAAAAATGACACATCATCAGAAGCCTAATGCACAAAAAGACAGACACACACAAGCAGGCAGCCAACACACACAACGACACACAAGCCAGGAGTGACGACCATCACGCCACACTAGCAGAGAGACGACACACCAAACAGAAGTGCCGTGCTCCCTCCTACCTTGAGAATGAGGGCGCGGGGCCCGGCGTGCAGGGACAGCACCAGCAGCAACTCGAGGGCCGCCTGCAGCAGCTCGGGTCTCCCAGGGCCGTGGACTCCACAAGCGCACAGCCGCAGCACGGGCCCCAGCACGCCGCTCTGAGCAGCGCAAGACACATCAGTCACAACCCAGTCGCGACTGCGTCAAGGTGCTCTCGCACACATGAACATTAGAGAGGGGGTCGCTAAGATGTGTTGCCGCGCTGGGATTAATCAAGAAGTGGTAGCGGAAAATTAAGTAGCGTAATTTGACGCCAGAAAATTAAGTAAAAAATGAATACGTTTACGTGGTTTGTCATAAACACTGAAGGAAATCATGCGATATTTAATAAAGAGATAATGAAAACAAACTATCAGATGATTCATGAATAACCATTGAAAAGAAATCATACGATATTCAAGATACTAAAAATACTACTGAGACTGAATACAAATTAAACGATGGTTGATACATTAACATTGAAAAATAAATTAAAGGCTATATAGCGTGAACGATTGAACGGAGGCAACATCATGTTTGCCAGGCCCTGGAGAGTGAAGCGAAATAGTTCAGTAGCTGCTAAATATGCACAGTGATCAAAAAGACACGTGAGTTAAATTGTGACAGAGTGCTGTGCATCAGAACGCCGCAGTGATTCCCGGCGTCCCAAACATCATGGAATTCAACTTGATCTGAGGGGAAGTGCGACACAATGGTGTTCACAGCGGCAGCAAACGGCGGTTCATTCTAAAATATGGGTACAAATGATTTCAATCATGAAGGCATTAAAAAGAGATGGAAACTAGGAAATTTTTACACGTGTGTGACGTGTGACACATGGGTCGACAAACCTAACCCTATTGCCTGTCCTATGCCCGTGAGGGCAGCAGGATCACAAGCCAAGTTACACATACCTTATTATTTATCATGTACGACATTCATAAACTATTAATACTTTTCAAGGCAATCATTCACCATAGATAACGATAATCATAAGTTATGTACAAGGTGCAAGCCCAGGGTTGCGGAGTCGGAAGGTATAAGGTCCGACTCCAAAAATTCCGACTACGACACCTAGAACTTCAAAATATCTGACCCCGACTTCGAAATTACAAGACACAATTCCTGTAGCATCCTTGGTGACCATTTATGATTGAAGTTGAATTATTATAGTTATAAATTCTTAATGAAACATTTTTGTTTTTTCATGAATTTATATTTAGGCTATTCAATTTATTTTCTAGAAGTTTGTAACAGATACAAATTGTTATAGACTGTTTACTTGACAATATTTATATACTCTTTTCTAAATATTTATTATAGCTTATAATGTAGACCTCCATACCTTTTCATTTGAAGCATCAATAATATTTTCATACAAGTGCTACTCAATTTATGAATTTATAAATTATTTACGATGTATGAGTGCAGATTGCTAGCTATAGAGAATTGTAGTTGCCCTAATTTCTCCGACTCCGACTCCTAGCATTCCTATGAGTCCAACTCCGACTCCGCAACCCTGTGTACAACAACGACTATATAAATCACTCATCATGACGATCATCAGTTATGCACCATGACGACCATAAAATTAATGATCGCGACAACCATAAACTTGTTATGGTGACAACTATACACTGTTTACCACAACAATCATAACAAGCTTGTTATGGCGACAACCATGCACTATTTGCGACAACAATCACAAAGGACTATAAACTGCAGCTGACACAGCCCACCTTGGCGACAGCGGCAGCGCACTCTGGGAGCCTCGCGCAGTTGGTGAGGACGTAGAGCACCAGCAAGGTGCTCGAGTCCTGCACCGCTACGCCGCCCCCCAGCAGGGTGGTGTTCGCCCCGCGCAGGGAGGAGGGGGGCACTAGGTACGCTGGTCTAGGCAACGATCCTTTCCCTGATCAAAGAGACCAAAGAAGTCGCAGAAATTCGTACAATCAGTAATTTAACTCAAAAACTCAACGTTTTTAGCTCAGTGAGTTTTGCTCATTTTTGTAATTATCGGGGTTAGTAGGTCTTCGTATAAAAAATACAATTTTATGAAAAATACCGGTCAGTCGCTAAAATAAATGAGATTCTGTAAAGGGGATAGCCAGAAGTAAAGGCGTACCAATAAGATATTAAAATTAAGATAGCGTTATTTAAATTTTATAAATCACGTATAAGTTGTTCCCGTAAAAAAGTAAAGGAATACTTTACAATCAATAAATTCTCTATCAACATGACTTTTAATACCACCCATTTTATTCGGTATTATTGATTCCCAATGATCATAAAAATAGAGGCTATGAAATAATGGTTCAAGACTCTATTTCACTTCTTCATCCCTTTCATTACCATTTGGATATAAAATGGCGTTCTAAAATAGCAATGGAATAGTTTATCCTAAATTATTTTCTAGCCAAGTCTCTTACCAACGTTTTTGGGTCTATTTTTACATCTTTCTGATACATCAAGCATATAATATAGGCCACAGCGGTAAAAAATTTCATTTGAAAAAAAAAAAGTTCGGGAACGAATAGGTTGAAAACTTTCATTTCAACAACAACTACACCTCCGCCTCCACATCATGAGTGCGAGAAGCCTAAAAAAATATTCGGTAGCAAAAAGGTTAAAAGACTTTCACTTCAAAAAACAAAGGCTGGCCATTTTTCAAGGCCCCCGTCTCACCACGAGCGCGGGCAGATGGGGCCCGCGTGGGGGCGGCGCCCCTGACGATCTCGTTGAGGTTGTGCAGGGCGGTGTGAGCGAGGCACGCCAGCAAGGGTCGACTGCTGCGCTCCGCCGTCAGCAGCGTCCACTGCAGGGCGCTCGAGTGCAGCAGGCCGTCACTCACTGCAACCCACACCACACACGCTATCAAACTGGATTCTCTGAGACGTACGACCTGATGGATCAGGCTTGTACAATATTATATTCTAACTTCTGTATCATATATAGAATAATTCATTCTAATGATGTTGCATGTTTAGTGAGATAATTGTACTCTTCAATTTTCATGTTCTTCTAAGTTTGTGAAATTTTAGTATTTCATGTCACCTACATGCAAAATCACTATAAATACAATAAATGGGCAAGAAATCTTCTATTACTGAAGAAGATGGTGTTAACATTATTGTCATGATCGGAACTGGGATGTCAACACTAGAAATATCCAAAAAGTTGCGTCGTGATCACCCTACTATGAAATTATTTGTATTTTCTTATAAAACATGCAGAATGCCCGTATTTACGAAAGTTACCTGTACAGGATATTTGCCAAATAACGTTACAGATTTCTAAACTCTTTAATCTACTAGCAAGAATAGTTTTGAAGCGGCTGGTGCGCCAAAATTTGGTAAAACCATCAGGTGTGAGATCCTCAATACCCTTGCTAAAGTGATGAGCTCCATGAAAAGGCTTCTCTGAAATGAAGTAAATAGAACCAAAAGGGTTTCATGGGCACAAAATTACATGAAGGTCAACTACAGCAATGTAATTTACACTGACGAGTGCTGTGCAACGCTCGATGGATCTGATGGGCGGTCATTTGGTTGGCTGCTGAATGGTCGTTGGGCAGAAGTGCGAATTCAACGATAACAAGTCGGTGGGGGTGTCATGTTTGGGACAGGTATCCAAGGAAATGAGTTAATTGGCCCCTACAAACTACCAAAATGATGGAAACTGAACTCAAATTCATATTTGTAAGCTCTTGGAAGACAGTTTTCTTCCCTGGCTTGATGACCAACCAATTATAAAAAGAAGATCTTTAACATTTCAACAGGAAATGAGCCCGCGCACAGATTGAAGAACACAATCAAATGACGCTTAGACCATGGATTCAAAGAGCACAATTTAATGGTGTGGCCTCCAAACAGTCCCAATTTGAATCCCATAGAAAATTGAAGGCCCATTGTCAAGAGGAGGATTTATGCTGATGGCCGCAATACTCTAGCTTAGAAGTCCTGTGGGATGCAATAGAAAATGCTCGTTGATCAGCTAAATCATCCGAGATAACACAATTGACATCTGAAGTTGACAGACGTCTTATTAGGGTATTGAAGAATAGAGGAAATCGTGTTTGCACTTATTCTGTTTTAAAAGTCTTAGTTGTTTTGTCATTCGATTATACCTTGTCGCACTCAATAATTAAGTACACAAATGTGCAATTCCACTAATAAAACCTAATAAAAATGTTATTCATATTTTTCTGTTTCTTTGCATAATCAAAGTGAATCACCGAATTAGGTGATTAGGACATAATATGCATAGATCATTAATATAGTAAATTTTGTTTCACTCGTATACTCAATTGAGAATAATAATTCGAAAATAGCATGAACAGTTTTGAAACTAGCCATTTTTTGTAGAAATCTGACGTGTACAAGAAAATATTGTCCAAAAATTACTTTGCATATTCAAACAGAATGTAAGAATGTACTGCAGATAATCAGACACGAATGCTACATTACAAAAATATTACACTAAATTTTTTTTCAAAATAACATCAGACATGAAAGTGCAACGGTGAGTAAACTGCTGGGCGACACCATATTCAACACACAGATGCATTCATCAGTGCGAAGGACAGCACGCAGTGAGTACCTGTATTTTGAACCATACCGCATAGCATTAAAAATGTTTAATGTAGGAGACACTCGAGGAAGTTATTTCTAGCACCTGAAGTATGAAAACTCTTGAAATTTTTAGTCCGTACATACATGCTAAATAACAAAATACGTACCTAAAGCATGGCGGCTACAGAGCAAGAAAATATGTAGGTGGAGATATCAAATAATTTTGAGCAGATGAGTAAAACAAAATCTGAAAAGAATCATTAACATGAGTCTCACCCTACATGGTGTAATACCGGTAATTGCATGGGAACTATTCGTGAGGCACACGTGAAGAGTCCGTGAAAACAGCAAGACAAGTAAGAGGACGGAGGAGGAAGCGACTTGACACACCGATCGAGTCGCTGGTGAAGGCTACCAAGAGCAGCAGCAAGTGGTGCAGAAGCTCAGGTGTGTGTAGAGACGGCAGCCACAGCTGGTGGATGAGAGGAAGTACCACCTGTGCCAGCGCCTGATTTTCATGAGAACCATCTGAGGGCCTGCCATGGCCCCCTGGCGCATTGCCAGCGTCTCCTTGGTAGTCAGCACCACGCTGACTGGAGCTCCCCTGGGGGGCGCAGGCGATGTTGGTGAGCACACGCAGAGCCCTGCACACCTGCACCACCACGCCTCGAGTGTCCTGTAATCAGGGTACCTTCGATTATATCACGGGCTCTCTGACGGTATACTAGTAATCGCGCATTTTCATAACAAAGGCTGAATCAAAAACCTGTAAGTTAAGTCAAAAACGTGGTCGACATGAAAGT
>VOMN01029258.1:0-38127 GCA_014899125.1 Orchestia grillus | reverse complement strand
TCATCAAAATTAGTTATTTCAATTAATGTGTTCATTAAAACCTGAGATTTTTACCGGGCTTACATACTAGTATATAGATATAGCTTAGCAATAATATGTAATGTCAGCGTGTTTCCAGACAAGCTGCATGTTTGAAGGTAATCGGGCTTGATGTAAAGAATCCATGCTCTGAACCTCTTATCAGCCGGAAGAATCGAAATATTAGCTTTCATTTTACAAACAAAATGGAATTTCTCTTGATGTAGACAAGTCAAGCTCAGGTCTTTTATTCAGCGATGAAAGCAAGTTCAATCCTGTCGATATAGCCGGTTAGCAGTGTTCAAGACAATGTAATGGCGAATGGTTCAATTCTAAATCTCTAGTGAGACTTGTAAAACTTGAAAGAAAATCGGTTTTGGCGCTGGGAATGTTTTTCGTTTGTTGTATTGTACCTTCGTTCAAGATAGCTGTGTGCATAAACATTTTTACGGAGCTTCTGGGGTCCCGAAGGAGGTGCAAATTTCATGATATGATGATCTCAAAACCTAGACTTTTATTCTTTTGAAAGCTTACGAAAGATGATTGTAGAATATTTAGGATCATCAAGAGTCGGATAATATGTTTACATTTTCCTAAGCCAATCAGTACTTTCTCATTTATCCATTATTTCCCGTGCATTTGGCATACGTAATGAACATACGATGGGATATATTCAGTTAATAAATATTGTACACTACATCATTTATTTTCTAATTTTGTCCTCTAGTTTATTTATTCTTCGGTAGTACTTGCACGATTAAGCTCACAGGAATAGAATCGGTGAAACTTTTGAGTTAAATAATTTATCTGCAGGCTAAGTATTTTTTAAGAAGCACTTGCTCGAATCCTTACGAGTATTGTGCTCATGTTCTCTTTATTTCGAATGTTCAGTGGCACGGAAACGCTCGAGTCCCACGCGAAAGTATCATTCAAAGAAATGGAGACTCAAGGGTCCAGTATGACCGCATCACTCTGACGGAGCTTGTAATGAGTAAGTTGTGTATGCTAACTTCTTCTGAGAAACCGATGTAGAAGATGACCTTTCGTGTCACTGCAACAACAGCATGATTTTCTCGGAAGAAATGCAATGTACCCTCAAACGTTCCTGGAAATATGCAGTGTCGTCCCTTGTGTCAAGCATATTTAATTCTCCACATGGCACGCACAAAAAAGTCGCTCCACACTACACAAATTCAGCAATGCTCCCCTTTTCTCTAACAATGCTAAGCAAGCTCAAAGATATGATAATGGTCAGAGGTTGGGGACCTCCGTCACTATTCTTTTGCAATTGTGCTATTTTCCAGTTCGCCGAGACCTCCATAGTCAAGTCTATCACGATACTAAGCTATTTAAGAATTTTCAGGGAACGGAACTCGTCTGCCAACATCATACCCTATACATGAATATTCTTTGAAGTTTTGCTGTATCTTGGCTGTAAGCATTAAGTTTCCTAACATTACGTCACGCTAACGTGTGACTGCTGGTGTAACAAATTAACAAGAAAAATATGAACAAGAAAAACAAAAACAAGAGGTGTCGGTGAACTCTGGAGGTATTTTGATTTAACTTCACACGTTTGGAATATCAGCTTGAAAAGTAGTGAGGTTAGTGAGTAGAAATAATAATATTTCTTAGTTCTGTACGGTACTGACTGAGTATGGTGCTGCACTTAACTTGTTATTTATGTTGTTACACCTCTGAAGTAGGATAGGACTGAGACCCGCGTAAAAATGAGACATGAATTGATTTTTCCTCGTGCGTTGCCTCAGCAACTCTGGCAGGAAGGCATGACGAGACTAATCATTTAAAAATAGCGCGTTCAATTGATAGTTTTATAATATATTAAATAAAAATTTATGTTTTCATTTCAGGTTACAGAAACGTGGCCAAATAGATTCGGGTAAAATGTAGAACAGTTCTGAAATGTTTATCATTGATGCTGAAGACCATGAAGGAGGAATTTACTTAAAACGGTTATTTTTCTGGAGCTTTGGAATTAACATATACGTTCGGACGTAATTTTGAATTCTCGAAGTGATCAAGCCGTTCGTTGTAGCGCATGTCTTTCAAAGTGGTTTAACAAGAGTAATTTTCAAAAGTCTTGCGTTGATTTATCACCCAAAAACACTGTTTCGTGAGCCCCTCCTATTCTGAAGCACGTGTCTATAGTGCTGTATCAACTATTGATCCAGAACATGTCAAATGCAGGCGAGCGATGTATAATAGCTTCCGAAGTACCATAAATTTCTCGTTAAGTGTGTGCTGCTCACCGTTTTGAAGTGGTTTGAGTGTAGCCTCTGTGCTCTACACACGCTGTTCTTGAGCCCCATAACTTACAAACCACGTCGTCTGAGGTGCTTGAGCAACTTCAGTCGGTGTAATGGGACAATTGGCGTCTGTTACAGCTGCAGTTTCTCTGCATCGGCTCTACATAACAGCACGGCCTTCACTTGGTCACGAATTGCTAAGATCGATAAGCAGTTATGTGAATTTTGTGATATTCAAGCGCGATTGTTCAGGTGTCTAGCTAGGCCTTGAACTCAAATTTGCCGAGGTACGGTACTTTGTTATAGTAATAGTTTTCAATTGCAGGAGTGATTTACAAAAAAAGCTTAGATCGAAAAGAATCCCTATTTTGATAAGATTTGGTGTATTTTTCCTGGAACAAGTTTAGTAAACGTAGTTTTGGTCGACATAATGGCAAGAAACCTGCAGCTGTACAGTAATGTGACCTAAAACTAAGTGGTACACTTTAGAAACTAATGCACGATAGTTACACATATTGTCTATATCGAAGCGAATGACAATTCAGATTTTTTGTAGCAGAAATCAGTTCAAACGAAATTCCGCTGTCTTCAGCACCTTATGATAAACGACTAAGAATACTAATTAAGAAAATATAATAACAGGTTGTGCTAACGTAATGAGAGGAAAACGTAAAAGTTCCCTCATTCTATTCGGGTGTTTTTTATCGGTTTTTTAATTGTTGAATTTAACCTGTGAGACCTGAAGCTCGGGACGTTTATCTTTTGAACATCATTTTCCTTCATCAGTAGGGGATTGACGAGTCCTTCATTTCTTCGGCTTCATAATAAATAGAAGAGCTTGGAGACCAATATCGTACGAGCGTTGCCACTTGAGCAGGCGGAATGCGAACACAGGCACTTCACTTCAGAGGACCTGGCCGGGCTGCGCCTGCCTGCTATATATCTGAGTGTCTCAGTTTATAATACTTGAGGGGATATGTACATATCTGTTTCGTCCATTGCGAAACATCGAATACCACACCCTAGGAAATTTTTAAACCGAACATTTTATAACTCGTACTCCCCGGACANTCATGCCAATTAATGACTGTTCGTGAACGATGCACCCACCCGTTGTCATCCTTGAAAGGGGCTTGAAAAACGGAAGGTGAATACATTTTTGTCCGCGGAGCTTATGTAGTTATAGCTCCGGTTGGTAAAATAAGGAGGAACAATGTTTTTTCAATTAATTCTGTGACACTGCCCCCAATATCCAGTGATAGGTCGGCCTAGACAGTTTTCGAACGAGATATTGCGGCACTAGTTCTTGAATGAAGCTTTGGCTCACGGCGGTAAACTTTGAGTTCCTACTGTATCAAATGGAAGACATTATGAGCTGGATACGTTCTCGGTACAATAACATCAAAGTGTATTAATAATATTGCAACTATATACAAACTATTCAACATTGGCGTGACTAACGAATTCAGTACTGACACATACGTATTTGATATGACTAGGGCACCATAAGTTCAAGAACAGCTCAGTATCAGGTAGAGTTAATAGCGCTATCAATGGATTATTACTAAGCTCTTAAAATTTTGAAAAACGCATTGTATAAGATGTAAATATACGAAGAACTTACGACTGGGTTATTACGTAGTGTTCTCACAGCAGTGGTGACCTAGTGTCCGAGTGACCCAAATAGCATTTGTGGTGCAGCTCACCGGCGCTCTTAAAGACGCTCGCGCGATTCACGCCCACGAACGAGGCCGTTGGAAAACCGCGTGATTGCAATTCACTGCGTAACCAAGTTCCCTACCTTCAATATAGAAACGCAGCACCAGTTAAACTAGAAATTATTTCCTTCTATCCCTACCATTGAGAGACGGCCTGAATGATGCCGTTTCCGCATCGCTTGATTAAGTTGCAGAACAGAATGCAGTGTTGCATCACACATCCATGACCTCTATTCCGTCTCCTAAGTGCTAGCCAGGCCAGACCGTGTCCCTGTATACGCTAGCTGTGCTGCTGAGCGGCGGTCATAGACTGCTGCATCCCTCTTCCTCTTGCAAGGAAGCTGTCACAGCACCTGTTCATTTCATTATAACACTTTTTATAACATGACACAAAATAGCAGTCACCAGTGCACTGAGTATTGCATTACTGAGCCCGTTGGACTCGGCAGTACGACAACTTCACATGTCAGAAATAACCCCCTTGGACGAAAAGTTTGTCGCCCATTGTTTTTCGAGTGTCTGTCATGGAGGAGGCTGAGGGCTGTTCTGTTCTGGAGCTGTTTCAATTACACAAAATCAAATTGAACAAACAAACAGCTACACAGAAACAAATTGAACAGACAAACCGCTACACAGAAACAAATTCAACATCCGTCAAACTGAACCAACATGTTTACTCGGACATTGAGCAGCTGGATAACCAAGTTTGTTCTTTGCTCAATATCTGAATAAAGAAAGGCCTTTTGCTTTGGCTAGCGTCCAGGATAAAAAGTATCCTGTATATCGGGCTAGATCTAACATTAATTGGCATGGCAGCCTATCAGGATATGGCAGACATGTAAATTGGCCAGCAAAATCAGTAGACATCAGCCCAGTAGAAAATTTGTGGGGCCACCTAGAACGAAAAGATTGACATCCAGAAGATCGTCTACCTACCGTAACCGCACTTCTTGGTCAGTTGATGCAAGAGTGGTTAAAAATCGACCAGGTGTAAATTAGGACATTTGTGGACTCGATGACCCGCAGAATTGCCGCCATTATTCAAGCTCATGGAGGTCCTTCATCATATTAGAAGCAAGTGATTAATTTTTTTCCGGGAAACTTATTGTACCTACTCCTTTATTTCTAACACTGGAGAGGAGTCGTTTCCATTTAAATGAAAAAACTTCACACTGTGTTTCTAGTATTTTATAATTAATTGCTCTGTAGTCCGTCTATTTAACGTATATTCATGCGTACTAAAACTCAAACATATTCATATGGTTCAGAGAACTTCATACAGTATGTATGCATCTATACTTGGTTATGTGGCTACTTGGATTTAAGAAACCTAAGTACCCTTTCATAGTTGTACACCATTTTTTCATCATTCAGTGCTAGTTCACTCATTTAAAATAACGTTCAATAATTCTCTCACAACGTTTCGAATCAATTTGCACGAACTATTCCAAGCAATAGGCTGTTTTCCAAGCTCAATGTATCAGAAAATTCTCTTACTACGCAAATAAACCCGCGTGAACTTTACCGAGTCCGAAAGTTTACTAAGTTTAGATTTTTAACAGCGTTAAAAATGTGAGGAAAAATTACTAGTCAAGTGTTTTGGTAATAATTAGTCATGATTCATTTCAACATTTTGTGATAAAATGCATCCCAAGTGCACGGCTCTTATTTTTTACCAGCAGATTCTTGAACAGATCTAGCAGATATTGCAGATTCGTTGAACTGAAATTGTCAGCAGTAAGTTATTCTATTTAAAGCCGAACTTAATTATTCCGCCAAACAGTTATTGTACTAGTTTCTTGAAGATCATGGATGCAAAGAACGAATAATTTACGAAAAAAACTAAGCAGTTGAGGTTAAATCACAAACAGTTGAGTTAAAAAACCTAAATAAATTACTTTTGGTTATCAAAATGTTACAATTGATTATTCTATAATTTTTTGCCAATATGAGTCTTCTTTCGGCAAGTGTAAGTGAAAATCATGTAACTAACGTGGAACTGAAATGCCTAGACAGAAGCGTTTAGTGTAACACTTTTGAGTCGCCATCAAATATTTTATTGTGTAATTTGATAAGTATTTTCTTTTGGTTATGAATATTGAATTAGTTTTCACTGCTATCCACCAATTAGTTTCATTGAAAGCCTTTAGATTATGGCATGTGTGACGACTGTGTCCATGTCCATAGAGTATGAGATCAGCTTACATTTACTAGTTGTTTTATAAGTTAGTCAGTTTCTCAAGTGGACGTGAGCAAGTATTGAGCACTGGTATATCTTAGAATTATTCTTCCATGCAGGTTATGAAGTAATTTATGCGAGCATGCCAATTTTTAATTTAATCTATTTGGTTGTTTTCTTTCCGTCTGATCTGATAGTTACTTCGTTTCATCATCAAATTATAAATCTAGCTCGGAGAAGATTTCAATGTCGAATTAGTATCACAAACACAGGTATTGAGCCGACTGGAATATTCATTGATATTTTTGCTAACTTTCTAAACATTTTAAAAATATTAATCTTAAAATATATCCTATCTAACTACTCCTAACCACTGCCTTTAGGACGCTGAAAAAGGGATGTTCGACACATAAACGTAAACAGCACACGTGTCCTCGTTTCCACTGGGTTGCCGAAAAGATACTGCTGCAGTTCTAGATGCGTCAGATCGGGTCGGTGTGTGTTAGTGATAGTAATTTAATATGAGAATTGCAAATAAACGACGATTCCAACCATGAATGGAGTTGAGTGATGATTCGTCCAAAAGTATGTATTTACGTCGTCTACGCTCGTACGTTTGCGGACCGTGATTTATACATCCGAGCGATCTTGATCAGAGGTTGCATCTTAGCTAAATGCGGCGTCTATTCTTTTTAACGTTAACATTAGGAGAACACGCGCCAAAGCGCAGCAACGACGGCCGAGCGAGTTTAAATAGCGATTACCGTTGCCTTTGTTAAAATCTAATGGCAGCTCCTACAGGAACGTGCCTGGTTAACTGCTCACTGGCACACAGAGCTCACATTTCTCTAAGAAATACCGACATAAAACGACTTCGGATAGGAGTTTGGATATTTTCTAGTTGTAAATTCTGACGGATTCGAAGTCTGAGACAGTTAAGCAATCACTACATATTTTTCGAAACATTATTCATCGCAAAATATGTACGTACAAACTCGATTTAAGCACAAAAATAGAAAAGCAAGTCATGGTGAATTAGGGACTTATTTGATATTTCCACCTAATCTTCCGTGCGTTTAAAGTCCGTATCAGATCCTGACGCTACTTTGATGATGCCCTTTTCAGATCCAATCTCTCAAGTGAATGTCACTGGGAATACTTGGCTGCACCATGGTGAGATTGAACGAGATGACATTTCTGCGATTTTTGCAAACACGAGCAGTACAATAATCTTCTAAAAAAACTACTGCTATGTCTATGCTCGATTTTTACCTTATGGCATTGTCACGTTATTAACAAGGTGTGATATAAACTCAAGTGTACAGACGTGCAGTTAGCGGTCGCCGATGCGGTTTGGCTGATTCTGCGAAGTTAATTATAACATCTGAGCTGACTAGAGGTAAATCGAAATATCCAAACTAATAGCACAACATCATCAAACTGTAAAGACTTTTGTTGCAGACCACACAGAAGTTGGTAAGAGGATCGATAAGGGTCATTCGAAGATTGTTAGGAACAACAGTCCAAATTTAGGGTGTGAAGAATCTAGGCCTATCTAGGAGAACGCATCAGGCGCATTGGAGTGCCAAACAGGTCCAAAGGTACTCTCTATTGTCTCTTGAAGAATACAACAAAGCCTTCAATTTCAGTGAAAAAGCCTCCAAGGACAAAAATTCATAAGCAGGAGCGTTTGAATAGGCGTGAGATAACACGAAGGTGGCGCAGTTGTAAATCGCACGTTTCTTTTGCAGTAACGTTTAACGCATTTAAAACAGTAATATTTTGGTTCAAATGAGGTTTAGTTACACCTCACCAATAATGATGGAACGCAGCGCCCTAAGGCGAAATTTGAGTAAATGGTCGCAGCTTCTGAAAACTTCCGGGGAATAACAATTATTTCACTGCGTGCGTGCATAAATCATCCAAATCTTACGCAAACGTTTTGTGAATTTCTCTTTAAATTCTATCAGATGGCTTTTGACCAATTCGAGGAACTGTCATGTCGTTAAAACTTTGATACGCGGTGTAATGTTAGCTTGAAGTCGTAACGAACGCGTATAGGCTGTGTGGGCGCTGAGACCTCGTTGCCGCAAGCGTTTACTGCTGGCGCGGTGTCGTTGTAGTCTGAAATTTCTTGAAAAAAGGTGTCATTTCTTTTGAATATCTGTGATGTCTTGGATCTCTTTCCTTTACGAAGATAAATGTGTGTTTTTTTCACTGACGCCTTGCGTGTCATGATACACCACGACTTCCTAGTTTTAATAAGGGAATCGTCCGATTTTTTATTTTTTTAATCCTATGGGATGGATCACCTTACAATTTGGCACACCTAAGTAACGTGAGGAAATAAGCACATTTTGTTCTCATTACTGTGTTCGAGGTTTCCAAAGAAAATAAATAAATAAATCTTGATATATTAGGTACTTTTACTCCATTTCAACGTCTACAATTTGTACATTAGAATTTTGAGATTAGTTGTATTAGATATATTTAACACGAAGGAATACGAAATGAAGCTACATTAAAAAACATTATAAGAAAAAATTTGAACTGATCGAGTTGAAAGTCTTCATTGCTAAAAAATGAACTTTTTCGGGAACAACAATTACGTAATTAATTATTGTAGTTCTGGTAAATAAATCACTTATAAAAAATATAGTATAAGTAAATGAAATGAGTATACATAACTACGAAGAGTTGTACTCACCACGGGTCGGCGGCGCAGTGCAAGTGGCGTGAGGAGGGTGAGGAAGTGAGGGGGGGACCTCTAGAACGCCCCCGCTGGTGTGCCCTACCGAGTCTGCGCCTGAAGGACCCGCACAGTCGTCGAGTTCAAAGAATGTATTTTTGCGAAGAACCACGTTCTTGCACATAATTACATTCGGTCTGAGCGATGACGGGCTACACTCTCGCAGGGCGAGCAAAGTTAGCCACGCGTGATGGCTTATTTCTCGGTGTACGAGGCATTTTCCCGTTTTGGATTCCAAGGCTTTAGATCGCACGCTCACCTAACCTCGACGATAGCCGCAGCGCACCTAGCTGCCTATGGCGGCAGCGCACTTACCTGCCTGAACACGATGCAATGCTCTCGCAGACAGCTGATACAGAAGAAAACTAACAATATTCCAATGGAGTCCAATCGATCATTTAGCAGCCAAGATGCACTGAGCTGTCAGGGCGCGTTCATTCAGACCTTCATTCCCACTCCCCGTCCTATCTCAGCTCTCATTTGTTGCAGGAACGTTAAATTTTAGTATGCTGTTTGGTACACATGTACGATCTTTTTACGATGAATAAAGTCAATTCGAAAGTTAGAGGCAAAAATGACTGGTCGGTCCTCTTAATCGGATCAAATTCCATGACTAGAGAGCGAACTCCCTGTTCCATTTTAACTAGGCTTCACTGTTTGGGCTGTAATGCATCACGACCAATAAAAACACTTTAACACTAAATAATTAGAACGATGACCCATGTATGGATCTTTGCTATTGAAATTAATAAAATACTTGTGCAGAGGATTCTGAAGAATAGAATGTTCAACGATTAACGTTTCCAGTGCTAATTATATAAAATTGATATTTTCAACAATTTGTTTGGATTTTTTGTTGAAAATTGGCGTGGCTTATCTTCATTTGAAAATACCGCGTGATAAAACTACCTCAGTACGACTCAACTTAGTAAATGAAAGATTGTGATGTTTGGAACGCGTGTGTGACAAAGTTGTAAAGAAAATGTGTGAATTTATTAGAGCAGAACTTTCTGAAGTAAGCCGAAGAAGGATTTTAAGTGCTTCTCAGAGGTCCAATATACATAGCTTGGGGAACGAAAGAAAGTCAGGCCAAGGCCGTTGGAGAAGTTCTTAAGACCGTAGTTGCAGCTAAATCCCCCGTGAGGTGAATTGCAAATAGGAAGAATGCTCACTAGAGATGCGAAAGTGTTGGTGAGAACGATGTTTAGTGTAGTGCTCAAAAAGATTATATCTCAGACTAAATAGCAAAAGTAAGCAGTTTCTTATTTATTTTGAAGCTGTTTATGGTCTTGGATCTTGTTTTCTGTGATGAAGAAAACTGGCTTTTCAAGCATTTTTAAAACCCTTATATTTGTATTTAATTTCGTACAGTAGTGAAGACAACGTAGACTTTAAAACAAATGTGGGTTGTTCAAGGAAAAGGCCGGGGATGACGTTTTCTTGGATGATAGAGACTGGGCGAAGTCATGTGGTTTTCGTGGGTCTTAAGTCAGTAAGACCGGGAACTGTGTTTTGAAGTCGCCATTGTTATTCTGGAATAAGAGCTGCAAATATGAATAAACACTTCCTTGACTGTTCACAAGCCCAGTACCTTCGCACAGAGCTTAAGCTTTTCCGATCTGGGAGCAGTTCATTTCAGCTTTCTTTGCGTCTTCAAACCTGAAACTTTGAAAATCTCTCTTTGTCTGATGTGAAAAAAATCGACTCAATTTGTTTTTGCTTGTTGCTCCAAAATTTTACAAATAAATTGAAATTACCCTCATGAATTTTGCGAGTTTCACGTCAGTCATTCAGCTGCAAACTGTAAACGTTTGAGGCGGCCGTACTGAGTAGGTGCGGGAGAAGGTTCATTGCTACTCTAACGTTTCATTGGAATTAAAATCGTATTTTGTAAGTATCATAAGCATGGTCTAAAATAACGTTACGACAATAATTGAACGCCTTGGTTACTACGAACCATGCCCTATCTTGGCCCAATCGTATGAGTGCCTCAGTCCTGCAGAGTTTATTCTGATCTGAGAAACAACGAGTTTGCGGTTGTTATCAATCCTCGTTACTGATGGTACGATCCTTTGAATTACATATTCTTGTGCACCATGTCTGCCCCGGGAATTTATTCTAAACTTTTGTTCCCAGAACTCGCTGTGTGAAAGCGCAGGCTACGCGAGTCAGGTGGTGTCCCCCACCGTGGACTGCGCCTCCCCCCTGCCCCACGCTGCTGGCCAGCTCAGCCTCTCGCTGTGCTACGCCCCTCCCGGTGAGGACACGTCTCCAGCCGGTGCTGCTCAGCATTCTACTGGCGGTCGGCTCACCATCAGCGTAATTGTGAGTATTAAAAGTTCATTTTAAAGCTCATTTTATGAGTATTAAAAATTGATTTTGTCATTCTTCTGCGCGTTGGCTCTGTTGTTCAAGTGTGTCGGATGCCTTGCGTCATGCTTTTGCACGCTTGGCTTTATGACTATTGTGCTTGGTGTAGTCGCTATTTAATACCTGGGTTTTCAGATCGGCCTGCTATCTGAATGTTAGTTTCTGAGAGTAGGCGAAATACAATTGCTGCTGCACAAGACATCCACACTTGGACATTGGGATTTTACTGTTTTTAACAACGCAATTGTGCTGCCACAAAGCGTCGCTTGTACTGATTAGAATGATTTGCGTTGTCGTTTGTTTCCAACGTAATTCACCATCTATTACCTACACTTGGCGCAGGTGTCGGTGCTTGGGTACTTACATATATTAATCATGAGAAAGCTCTGAGAGGAAAAGGGGCTCACCATCTCCTTTGCTCGCCAGTTCATGCATTGCACCACTCCTGCGATAAGCCCCTTGCGCATAACAAATTTGTCTCGTGTAACACCGGCTCATCTCGTTCCCAGGCAATGACTTGTGAGTATTGAGCTACCCAGATGCCAAATTACCGCAACGTGAACTACCAAAACATTGCTCTCTAATTTTTGGATGCAATTTTGTGTGATTTAGCTGACAGAACACTTGTTCTATTCTCTTCTCTAAGTTAAGCCCAGTTTCAATGAAGTTTTATTTGTATTGTATTTTGGGGACTTCGAAGCCCGGTGAGCGTTGAGCCCCTGTTTTAATCGATGTGACTTTTGAAAACGGTGGGAGTCAGCGAAAAGGGCTTCACCGTTTTTCAAATTTTCTGAATTTCATTCCTTAAGTTAAAGCGTTTTTTCAGTTATTCCGAGAAAAGTTTAGAGTTTTCACGGCACATCAAACCCATCAATTAAACTCAAAGATAATAACCTTGTACAAAAATTGCAGACACAAAATTTGTAATGTATTTGAAACATATGAGCTATTATGAGTAAAGGATGTTGAACTAAATATTTGTAAATACTTGATTGTAAATTGTTGCGGTTGTAAAAAATTATGTAAATTATTGCTTAATTGTTGTTTGTGAAAACGAATAGTGAATATACGATGTTTTACGTGTTATTAAACTGCTCATTTCAGGTAAGCATACGGCGCAAGGATAGTTTTAGATTCAATGTGTAATCATCCTAAATTAGAACGTAACTTTAACCAAGGCTGAACCCCAAGGAAATATATCTCATGCTAGGAAATTACTGCTGAATGTATACAACAAGCATAAAAATGTTTCGCAATCTGGGAGAGACAAATTTTACTGTAAATGAAACCGATGTACGTATGCTGCGCTGCTCAATCAACGCAAGAAAACGCTCAAATTATCAGAGCGATGAGTGTCGGTTTTTTGGGGCAAGTGCAGATGTTTTCGATTTTCGACTTATACAACGATATATTTTTACCCTTTCTTTAGCGAATGTGTTGTTAATAAAACGAGGCACACCACCAACAACAATGGTCTTCTTGGCTATGTATGCTGTATAAAATCGATCCTATTCAGTGACCCTTTATAAATTTTACTGAGGCGCCACAATTCTCCTTGAACTTACGCAATTCTCAGCGACATCTGCGCTCGTTACTAGAGTCCACGCACGCAGATGGCGAGACAAAAATTCTCAGAAAACTTCGAGCCCCGACTGAATTGTGCTCACTTCTCCGGAAGGCTAGAACAGGAAGTAATTCCAGAGAAATTGTCGTCTGCAGCGTGGTGTCCAAGTTTGGCAAACTGCAACGAGTTCCAGGAAGGAGAGAGATCTGAATTAGGAAATGTTTCTTCTTGGGAGGCTCCGCGCCTGGAAACTTTGTTGTCAGTGCACTACAACAATTTTTTTTAAATAAATGACTAACATGAATTCTTTGTAAATATGTCATCACTTCTCACGTTAGAATGGCTAATAGATAAATGTGAAGGTGTGCTTTGCATGTATAATGTCGGGAAATTGTTCCCTGAATTTATATCAATATTTAATGGAGATCAAACTCGTTTTTCGTCCTCATCGTAAATCGGACGCATCGAATACTGAGTGTTCTTACTTTTGTCAAATGCCACCTGATTTTGGCCTGTTCACTCGCTTCCAAGTTTACTACGTGAATAATATCTCACTTTTTACAGGGATTTTAGGGTATCGTTACCTGAAAGAGGGAAAGCAAGCAGGTTGGAAAATTTGATGATTTTTTGTTACATGCGTTTATTTCTTCAAGTAACGTTGGTTAATTTACTTAAAAATCCTCACAATTCTGTGTATTCGGAATAATACATGGAGCTGAATGATGTTAGCACGAATCACGTGCTGCGTTTTCGGGAGTTGTGTCGTCTTCACCTGAGGTTCGAGTCCGTGACCCACACCACACGGCAGGAAGATCAATGGTGCTGAGAGGTCACCACAACAGCCTGTAAAAGGAGTCTGCAGATTTTCAATTAATCATACAGAAAAGT
Organism: Orchestia grillus; assembly: GCA_014899125.1. Lineage (NCBI taxonomy): Eukaryota > Metazoa > Arthropoda > Malacostraca > Amphipoda > Talitridae > Orchestia > Orchestia grillus. The sequence goes on along the minus strand of VOMN01029258.1, from coordinate 24,374 downwards.
CGAAAAAGTTTACTCACTGTTTCACGCTTTATAATTAAAAAATTTCGAAACAAATTTACTTACATTTACTAATCGTGTGCAGAAGTGTACTGTAGTGTAACTATCAAATCAATCTTAGGTAGGTTTTGCTCGCATGCAAATTTTAGACAGCAACCGCGACCTATCCATCGATTGTATACGAGTGAGTACATTTTTGTGGATCCTCTGTATTTTAAGATTTGAACTTAACTTTTGATGCCGCAGTTTGAGAGAGCAGCTGCTGCTACTTGCAGTAATCACGAGCGATGAAGCAGTTACAAGAGATATAACCATCTTTTTAAAGATAATTTCTTTTCTAAGCTAGTCTGATTTCTAGTTCACTTTGAATGTGTGTATCGTACTGCATGGTGAACATTGTTTGGGCGTTGCACTTGATGCATCTTTTGTCTAACCGATGTAAATCTTTAAAAGGCAAACAGTCGATTATGAAGTGTTTCTCTACATTTTATACACGGTAAACAATCAATATCACATCGGACGAACGTCTCATTGCGCTTAGTGTGATGTGAATACACGGATATGCTTTCAGTAGATGTTGCTTTTCAATTTGTTGAAATTAAGCTCTCCTTGAAGCATCGATTTTTTACGGGAGCTATAGAGATGGGAAATTGTTCAAAAACTAACTGTTGTACAGAAAGCTTTATTGTTTGCATTCGAATATATGTGTAGATCAGATTTCATGACTTGAATAATTGTATATCATGGGAAAGATAATTCATTGTCGTAAATTTCTATGGGTTTCAGTTCTATTTTCGCGAAACAATGGTCTTCAATAGGCCCGCTATTTTCAGCTTGTTACTTGTGCAGCTCGTTTCTTCTTTCCATTCTTCGAAATTTTCATATTAGGCGCAGGACTCTCTAATTTATTGAAGCCTGTATTTGTATGCATGCTCAATGAATTCGTGTAGTTTCATGCTATTATTCCGAGTTTGACTTCCTCATTTGGTGAGTGGACCACGCCTGCTGCACACGCGGGTGCCCCCGCCTGCTGAGGTGCGTGCCCGCAGCCTCGAAGCCTCGATGCTCCTCCAGAAATTTATTTGATGGCTGCTGAGAGAGATAGGGCAAGTTTGGCCTCCATGCCGTTCCTTTGTGTGACTAGTGAGAAGTTTTGGTCCAATTTTCGGTATTAACGTTAACCATTTACCTAGAGAGTTACGATTGGAACCTCTGCATATTTTGTTGTAGATATGCCCCAGCTATATGGCTGATTTAGTAAGTTTTCAGTTTTGTACCTTGCAATTTTTCATTGATTTGCGTTTCACCTCTTTTTTTACAAATGCCTCGAGAAAATCATGCACTCTTGAAATCAAATGAGATGTCTTACGATGTCATCTTTTACACAGAGCGCGGCAAAAGTCTGTGAAGTTTTTTAAACTTGAAAGGAATATCAGCTTAAAACTCATTTTATGTAAAATCATTGATTAGGACGTCGACCGCATCGTGCGCCATATATGGTACGTGCGAGCATCTAACCTAACCTAACTTGGACAAAGCAGCCACACATATGAATACAAATTTTTAAGTTTTCATGAAATTTTTGGTCATTTCCCGTATATGCTAGTTTACATTAAGAGAAAAATTGATGGGACGACCAAATTTGTTATAACAAAATCTTTCACTTTTTAAATTCACAACCGAGATATTTGTTGACTTGAAATTTTACCTGTATGGAGAATTGCGGTTGGAGTGCTAAGTAATGCAGCTGACGTCTGCATCAAAGGACCTCGTTCCAACGGACCTCAGAACAATTGGGGTGCCTCAATATCCCCAACTTTGTCGATCTCAGAGTGTGCTACCGAAAGTTACAGCGAGAGTTCTCTTTTAGGTAGAAAAGTGCCTCAGGTTTTTAAACATATAGCTATGTTGCCTATACATAGATATCGCATTACTGGACCACGTCTCTCCATTTGAGTCTGTTGATGCGAGGGTTTGTTACATGCATACGAGCATTTCTTACTAATTTTAAAACAGATCATCATCACCTACAATTATTTATAGAAATTAGGAAAATGAGTAAACGTCATGTCATTCGAATTCTGGAGCTTGACCATGCATGGGTGTGAGAGTGCAATTAATAAAACGGCTAAATGGGGTAAGATCTACTGCTTACAGCTCTGTGAACAGACTCCGTGGACTTGGTAGTGACACAGACCGCTCCAGAAGCGGACTCCCGCGCTCAGCTCCCCCATGACGGCTTTACGCGAGAGGCTCGGGAGAAATCCAGCGCAATTTGTAAGATGAATGGACAAATAGATATGTAGTTATCAGTAAAAATTAGTGAGGATCGTAGTCAAAAATTAAATCACGATTTCTCGCTTCAAAGAAAGGCCAACTCACTGACTTCCAAAAAACACAAATGAACCGACACACCTCAGCTCATTCTGAACTTCATGAAGGATGACTCGTGAGGAGGAGAGCTTGTCTTCTCTAATAAGACTAGCAGACGCGCTCCGCCAAAAAACGCCCAGTCAAATGATGTAAATTTCATAAAAACCCTTTTTTTTAACAGTAAATCTGACATGAAATTATGTAACTTTCAGTATCACCGATACCGACTGCCTTCTCTGATAGTTTCGCTGATACAAACCCGAGAATTTTCTCCGATCTAAATTCTTAAAAGTGTGTCAGGGAGACGGATGGTTGGAACAAGTAAGCAAGCTATACTGAGCTTGCTTAGTAAAGAAAAAGGATCTATAAAAGATATACAGGGCGTCCCACAAAAAACAAATTCTATCAATAGTGTTTTTTGTGCACCCTCATACATAAATAATAAGTAAATAAATGTCTCGACGTGGATGGCTGGCAGGTCAAATAGTATCTTATGGTCTATTTTACTTTTTTTTAAGAATTTTATTTTTTGAAATTTGACGTTTCTTATAACCCGTTTGCAGACGAGAACAAATTTCTGCATCAAACTAGAGAACACACACATTCAAATCAGTTAATAAGTTAACCTATTATACTTTCGAAGAGAGGCTTCGTTTTTTTGTGGGATACCCTGTGCGATGATGCTCACAGTGAAAGTAAACTTCAATATTAGAATGATAGAGTGCGTCTTAGACGGTATGAGAAATGGTTGTCGTCATAAGTCACTTCCATCATTGCTCGAACGGTTGTCTCGAAAACGTAATGTTCTTCCCTCACTTTCGCTAAAGAGAGTACGAAAGTAATTCTGAATTTGTACATTCATGAAATTGGGGTTCCTGCTCTTCATGAAGTGAATAAATACTTCCAGAGAGATGGTTTTCCTTTTCAACACGGCAGTATGCCCTCACACACGTCCAACAAAACTCAGGTGTGGTGCTTTGCCGATTTTTCTAAGTTCTATATTAGGGAAATGTGTTCCCAATTTTCCCCAGATTTTTAATTTCTTGAACTTCAGCGCTTGTCTCGTGTTAGGGGCTGATACTTCTGTATCGCCTCATGCCACTTTGACCGTTTAAAATTGTCGCTGACGAAGGCAAGGGATAAAATTCTGCATGAGAAGTTGCGCTCACCATTAGAAAGTCTCAAATAGAGACTTCACAGAGTATTTCGAGCAATGAGGTGCCGCGTTGAAAAATAGACCCAGATAATGTTTCGCGATAGTGTAGCGAGCCATGTGTGGGCTATCTATATAGAGCTTGAAAGCTGATTTCGGTCCCTATGGCATTTCTTGATTGACACTGATGGCTCGGGCTGAGCACCGGGGACTACTCGATCAATTCTGACGCGTGATCACCGGGTTGTCGCTTGACACTCCGCAGTGTGTGAGACGTGAATTTTATACTGGTTTTGCTTGTTATAGACTAATTTCAGTTTCTTATTTAATAAGATTTTATTTGGAATGTCGTGAAATTACAAGGTCATGGTGGGAGTTTTATCAAAAGTTATTTCATGAATGTGTTGCTAAATGTTCTTCGAAATTTCGATTTGCATACTGAATCGCATTGATAAATTTTACGGCGCGTTTTGCGCTTGGTAGTTTCGGAAAGAAACTAAAATTAGATCTTTATTTCGTAGCGAAACCAATTCTTAATTGGGCTTTTTAGTATCGGGGCTATACAATTGATTGAAAAAATTAAATGTTCTAGCATGTGTTTTTGCTGAATGCTTTTTTAAAAGTAAACTACCCCATTGAAAGGAACATACTTAATTTTTTTTACGTTTTTGGAAAATAACGGCCGTTTCAGAAATGGCCTTTGGAATATAATTATACAATTGTATTTTCATTTTTTGCAGGAATAATTTTTAAATTTCACGTCCATAAAACGTCATTGAAGTTAATAAGCCCGTAATTTTGAACATCTAAAAGAAGACTTTCGTTTAATTTTCTTCTGTGGGCTTTAAGATTGGTCACAATGTTTCCCAAAGAGCCGGAAATATAATGAAAGTAATTTGAAACAATTGAAACATTTGAAACAATTTGAAACAATTTATTACCACAAGTGTTACATCATTTAAAGATATTACAAGCATGGAGTTCTTTTACCATTATAATGTACAGGTTTTTATACATAGCTACTTGTGGGCCCGAATAAGTTCTATGACTTCTAGGGCATCCTAAAGGACCTTATTCTAAGCGTACATAAACATGTTAATATCCTAATGCACTTAAACTTAACTTATACATGACTGATCGAGTTCATTTTATTGCGCAGAGAAAAAAAAGTAGATGATTTAAAGTTAGGAATTTATTCATATCAAGTTAATAGAGATTACATTCTATAGTAAAATCTGAATTATTTTACTTGCATACAATATGAAGGGTTGAGTTTATTCTTCAGTATCGTGATAGGAAATAGCATCGTGTTAGCATCTTGTTTCCGTAAAATTTAATTAAGAAGGCTATGAGAAGCATCTTGTTTCCGTAAAATTTTAATAAAATCTAGAGCTTTCGAGCGTGGATGACACTCATCTTCTGTAGAAAAAATTATAAATTGAAAAATAAATAACACAAATTTAATGCACAAACAGTTCGATACACAATTCTTGAAGTATGATGACAAAAAAAATAAACTTAGAAATAGACCTACTACATTTAAAAGCAATACAAATATTTGAAGTGGTGCCGAGCTGCCATGATCACTGAACGATGGATTGTGCTTATGAATTAAAATACTTTCCAGTGCCTTAAAATCAACGGTTGTGGAGACGATGCTATTACTTTGAAGTTTACTTCAAATATAGGATGGTTAGTTTCTACCGCATGATCGCTAATATTACTATTAGGTGGTGAAGCTAGAGGTTTTCCAGCAGCGGTCCACTGCAATCCACTCCAAGAACTGCAAGTTCTCATGTGAAAATTGAGATCTGTGCGGTGAATCGTCGTGCCTAATTCTGTTGCACGACAGTGAGGTGCCGCACGTCGCATTTGTGACGCTCTAGAAATTTACAGATGTGCGATCGGAAACTTTACTATGTTATCTCTATTTTCTAGATCTTTCACCTTTGGACCAACAGTTTTTTATGTACCCAGCCACTTTTTTGAGCAGAAGAATTTTCGGATCCAAAGCAGATGTTAAATCTGCATCAAAGAGTTTCTTTACGTTTAATCCAAAGGAATGTGATCAACGAGACATAAATGGAGATAGGTGTACGGCTGTTCAAGGGTTACACTTCGACAAAAAATACATCAGTGTTACTTGTTTAATAAGTTAATTTAATTTATTGAATGAAATTGATTGTTATTTTCTGAACGTAATATTTCTAATAAGAGCAAATGGTGAAACTATTTTGTAGATGTCGATAATTTGAAGCAAACTGAATCTGTTAGCACTACAAGTAATTCATTTCTGCTGATAACGATAATTTTTCAAGGTTATTCCTGCTCTACTCTCGTAGTGCCTTCAATAACATAAATTCGCGCTCTATTTGATCCCTGGTTTGCATCCTGATCTCTCGAGTGGAATTGCCTTTTCACACAAGGGCTTTTCAAGGCAAATTAATTAGCCATTTAGCACGACTCTCTGGTGCACTCTCGACAAAAGATTTAAATTCAATCAAAATCTTCCTTTTTTAACCGAATAATGAGAGCCCAGCAGGACAACAGGTCTTACTTGAAAAATGTTAGCCAGCTTTTGTTCATATTTTGATAAACATTCGGTCAAAATCCTATGACGCTGTGGAAAGCATGACTTACAGACTCCGAGCTGAAATGAATAAAAAAGGGAGGTCCAAGTACATTTATCGAAAAGTCATAGTTCTGTCTTTTTGACAGCACAACTAATGATTTTGCAGGGTCGGAGACTGAATGCGAGTTATCGCTTTGAGAAAATTCGTTGGAAGTTTTGAATTATTGTTCGGACTATTAACTACTAGTTTTCACAAGGATTGAAGTACTTGCGTTCCTAACGGGAAAGAACTGTCCGTTCATTTGTGTTACATACTGAACAAAAGTTATCAACTGTATGACAACGTTCGCAGAAATTAAAAGTTAATTAGTTGAAAAATGCTCATAAAGCTGTTGCAAGCACAGCGAATTTGACGAGACAATGCAATTTATAATATTTACATGCATCTCTGAACGTATTGTCAGTGCAACTATGTCACGCTCAGGTTCGTTATATACAAAAAATACGAATACTATGTACATCTATTTGAATTATTTTAATTAAAGGAAGTTAATTTTAACTTATATCCCGATTTTGGTTTAGGAAATTTGTATTATCTTCGCAGGGAAAGAATGATGAAAGCTTCACCCCTTATGGAGGCTATAAGCCTAGATCTTATTCTATTACATTACCCGATCAGTTTTCACGAGGTACGGCCGGTTGAGCGATCAAGCAATGTTATATGCTGTCATCATAGGCACCGCAATTAAGGATACGTGGCGTTCATATTTAGTGAATCTAGGCCATTATTGAAAATGGTTTGAAGCATAAGTTTTGCATTCATGGCCTACCGACCAGGTATTAATTGAGCGCATAAAGCGGCCATTGCTGCAGTGCGCCGATAATTTTTATCGATTGGGTCAAGTCAAGGACTTTACATGGCCTTCAGGGGCACGAGCGAGGCTAAGCAGTGTCGGCCTTGCAGGATTGAGGCCGCTTCTAGTCTGCTGCTTCCTGAACTGCATTCAGGCATCCTGAACTGCATTCAGGCATCTTGAACTGCTGCCATTCGCAAGTATGCGATGCACGTGCTAATTGAAATGCACGCTTTATCTTCCACTGGTAGAGCTTGCTGCTGTAATGCAGCAAGAGGAAGAGATTCATCGCACTAGACGAAAAGCTTTTCTCGTTGAACATTCGAGAAGGTGTCGTTGAACAAGTTCAACCATTTGGGTATCAGAATATTAAGGTTGTAATGGGCCATTTCTTAATCGTACTTTTTGAATTTTGAGAGTTATGCCTAAAAAATTACGCGATTATTTTGGTCAACATTTAACTTTTGGTGCTTATCTCCGAATTAAGAATCCCTATTAGAAGTTTCAATGCGACTTACACGCTTAATTTTAAAGCTGTTGTCTTCCTGCTTGAAAACACGATTGTACCATGCTTTGTAGGTGGCGGATTTCGGAATAAACGATTTTTCATTGTTTCTTTCTGATTTACAGGAGTCACGGAATATTCAAAATGTTGTCCAAGATTTTATTTAGAAATTAACTCGCCATGGCTGTACGCATGTGAGTGATAGCCTATCCTACTATGTAACTATATGCCAGTGTTGCTTGCTTGGGTTGGTTGATCCTTCCGTCCGTCCGTCTGTCCGTCCGTCCTAAACTAATAGCGTAACTGTCAGCTAAGGCAGTCCGTATCAGTGATACTGAAAATAAAAATGCTTCGTGTCAGAACTAACGTAATTAAGAGGGCATCTTAAGAATTCAATATCATTTTTCCCGCTCTTTTTAGTGGGGTGTGTCCACTAGTAAAAATTTTATGCATAATATCAGAAGATATTTATTTACTCGTACGTCTGAAATGAGCGAAAGCTTTACTCGCACCACCTATTTCCACGGTTCTGTCAATCTGGCACTGTCCACTTCTGTTAACTTTTGTTGCGTAGTAACCGTTACAATTATCCGTATTTTTAAGCATATAAAACTAAAAAAATTTTAGATAAGAAAACATAGGTTTAAAATATCTCAATATGAATGGATATAGGAGCACTCAAGTAACCGGGGACGTCGTGTGGGCCACACTGCGCATCACATGTACTCACGATCCATTATTAAAACCAGTCTCTCTAGTCTCAGTACATACGTATGGCTGATTTTGTCATTGTAATTTTCACTTCTTTGCATAAGGGATTATTTTTTTGTTGTTGAAGTTACTGTTTCGAATGAGCAGTTGGAACCCCCATTGCATTTTGCTATGCTTGACAATGTTTATACAAGTGCACAAATTTACACTAATAATTCATCAACCATCATACATGTTTTGGTTAGCGTGTATTTCACACAAGCTCATTGTAGAGCCATTGTAAGCATCGTAATGAAGAAAAATGCTTGATTGAGAAGTGGAGTTATTTACGCTAGGCATGCCGACACCATTTTCCCGTATAACAAAGACCACTGCGGAGCACTGCATGATGCTGTCGCAGGACCTTCTTTTGTGCAAGTCCCGCCTGCCTACGTTCATTGCTCTCTCATTAATTAGGTCGACGGACGTGGCGGACGAATGTTGACGTAATTGCGAGCTCGTCTTTTTTGACCATGGAACAATTGGGCGCTGTCGTGCTCATTGCGAACTTATCATTATTGTGGGAAATTAGCCGTAGTCTAATTTCTTGCTTGAATTTGTGTTATGCATAAGTTCTGATGCACTGAAGACTGTTTATTTATCCTTCTATAACGTTTGAATTCCACTTTAAATTCTGTGATAATTTGGACGTCAATCTGTCGGCGCTGCTTGAAACTCTTGAAAATCCTCAAAAATGAATCTTGCAAACTAGACCGAAACTTCCCCTAGAAGTCGAATGGAAATATAGTTAATAAGGTAGCAGACCTTTTAATGATGAAGTTAGTTGAAAAAATGCTTTGTGAAAAAAATGATCTGAGTCTTACGTTGTTAATACAGTCATTATTATTCGGAGTGGCAGGAAAATTTCGCGTTAGGCATTGTTTACTGTATTTTTGATCATGTCTTGTCTGTCTGCACACGGGCCATTTGTCTGGCCTGGAATGTGCTTCTCATTTCTTCAGTAACTAATGATACAAAGACACGGTGACAATGTAACTCTGGTCTTCAGTAAGTTTTTTTCGGCGAAGCAAAATTGCGCAACTAGGGAACGCAATGAAATGTTTACCATACTCGACTGTGCACTTACACTTTGTAATAAGATTATGTTCCCAGCAATCAAGCCATAATCCTTAACTGCATTTACTATGTCAAATGAAAAGAAAATGCTCATTATTCTTGATACTTTGTTTTAGTAGTGCACTTGAGTTATATTTATTACCGATATTACTTGGAAGAAAGGAAAAACATTTAAAATTCATTGACTTGACCACTTATGCAAAGGTTTAACATTAGCGTTCTTTTTTCTATTTTGTTTCGTGACTGCGAAATCAGGAATGCTGGTGTTGCTCAAATAACAGACAAAAGGGATACTTCGTTACTTTGAGTTGTAGCTCAAGCGCCTGACGTGAGAGACGCGGACGTCACTGATTAAAAAAATTTGACGTCAAATTTGATTATAGAATCATTAAATCATTTGGTTTGACACTTCGACGACAAAATTAATATAGCTAAATGCCTTAGAAGAAATATTTTCATCATAACTGTTTCACTCCAGAAGGGATTTCTTTAGAGAATATCTTTCTCGAATACGATCAACGAAAATACTACGTAGGCAGTGGAAGTGAGATCACTATATATGATATACAATCTTATGAATAGACTTCCCTCTAGATCTAGCAAAAGTGAAGAGAGTCTTATAACTAATGTAGCTTATCAATGAATAATTGTTTTACAGGCCCATTTTATTTTATCACGTTTAGGACTCCTTTTATTACAGTCCTACTTATTTGCCTGAGTTATCACTTAAAAATTTACTCTATCCTTTTTTATAATAGACCAATTTCAAGCAAAAGATAAGTTGGTTCCGTATTAGTCACATCCAGCTCATCAATATGACTGCCCTTGTTCAAGAGATGTTTCAAGTTGTTTTTTTTTCAAAAGCTCAACAGCTGACTGAATGAGCAAGCACTGCAACCGGGCTGTCACGTGGGTCAGCTGTGCAATAGCACAGAAATCGTGAGAGCCCCTGTTGCTGAGCCCTCTCAATGCGAGAGATAACAAAGACTCCTGTTCTATCACAGTGGCAAGAGCTGTACTGCAGACCTGATCAGTTTTTTTTCAGTATCCGTACCCTCAGCAATCAATCGAGGTCATTTTCCTCTCTTTTTCTTGATTTGCGTTAATCTCTGATTAACTTCGGTTGTTGTTCTTAAGGTTCCCTATTTCAAAGTTAACATTTAATATCAGCTTACTTACTCTCTTTTTCAGTAAATGATAGAAAAAATGCATTTTTTTGCAGTTGAGCAGTTCAACAGTTTTTATGAACTCAACATGTGATATCATAAAAAGGAAATTTCTATCTTTTGAAAAAAGAAAGAGAGGCCAGTCAGCAGCACTGTTTGAAAAGAAGTCGTTACTGAAATGGCAGTGGCATTCTTCAGAAACAATGCAGGAAAGAATAAAGGCAGAAAAAGAAATACAAATAAAAACGAAGGGGTGTATTTTTCATGTTCCCCAATCAAGGTCATCTGCAACCCCCGTCAGAAACTTTTCCTTTTATTTCTTATCTTAATAAGTATTACATTGTATGAAAAACATATTTTGCTTGGGATGGTCAGTTTATGAAAGTAGAGGAGATAAAAGCATTTATGTATACATCACATATTTATTCAAATAGAAAAATCATACCGTAGAAATTATAATGCGACGGTGTGTAGAAATGAATTTTAGTCAATGGGAAAGCAAGCACATCCCTAACGCGGTGCAGTGGAAATCAAGCACATCCCTAACGCGGTGCAGTGGAAATCAAGCACAGCCCTAACGCGGCGCATGGGAAAGCAAGCACAGCCCTAACGCGGCACATGGGAAAGCAAGCACAGCCCTAACGCGGCACATGGGAAAGCAAGCGCAGCCCTAATGCGGCACATGGGAAAGCAAGCACAGCCCTAACGCGGCACATGGGAAATCAGGCACAGCCCTAACGCGGCACATGGGAAATCAAGTACAGCCCTAAAGCGGCGCTCGCCCGCAGCACTGGGAGAGACTGCGCTCCCAGTGATCTCGTCTCGCATTTTTGTTGTCCTTGCCCGCCGTATTCCCGTGGCGGCACAAGCTAGAGAAAGCTTCGCTAAATGCGAGTGAAGAGAAAATAATGTCCACTTCTTCGAGACATTATCATGAATTTCAACATTATTATGAAAGTCCTCCAGTAAACTGTTACTAAATTTATTTCAATACCCAATCTCTCGAGCTTGTTTGCTCCGACTCCCCATAGACCAAAACAAGTTGGTATTTTAGTTGTATCTTGCAAGCATTCATATGGTTCATTACGAGATCTTTTAAGATCAACTTAAAATCATTTCTTTGGAGGATTTAACATTAGGTTAGCTAGCTGTAGGAATGCGATAGGATGGCGTGGTTTCTGTAACATTTTCTTATGTTATTTGCGAGTAAACTTATGTAACTTCCGTTCCGGTTGCTTTATTTCCGAATTTGCATTCATTTAATCGAACTCTAGAGCTCTGCATCACCTTCATAAATATCACGTGACAGGAGTTAGAATATATTATTTCTGACGCATGAATGAATCTTATTCGGTGAAATTTTATTGGATGCACCAAGATGCCCATTACTTTTCAACATCATGAAACTGGTGATTGCAATGGACTGATGACGTGGGCAGTGGTGAAACCAAAAAAAACATAAAGAATATGCACTTTGATTTGTGTTCAAAGCCTAAACCAAGCCTTCATGTTAATACGAGTACCCTGAACACATTTTCCGAAAGATTCGGTGGCTGCAGCCTGAGTTTTCTGAGTAAATTCTGAGTTTAAAATGTTCCTCACCATGCGGAAATATCAGAGCCCGACGGAGCGGTGATAGCTATTCCTGAAAACTAAGCATCGAACTTCGCGACCTAACTTTTCTATTGATAACACCAAATATCACAGAAATGCAACGTTTTATTGCTGATTGGCTTGGATTTTATTTTTGGGCTTTTTGTGTCATACTGATAGTGATTGTTGCATCCATCATTCTTTTATGTAACTTTGGGTTTTAGATAGAGTTCGGTCAACATACATATGAATAAACGAACATACTTTAAACATTCTTGCACTTTATATGACGTATGAAATTGTATAGTTATTGAAGAGGACTATAATTATTTGCAGACTTGGGTCTTGTATCGATTTGGGCAAGATTCAGCTTCTAGGAAAGGTCAATGGAATTATGATTTCTACTGCACAGTTGATCTTCGGCCAAGACAGAAAAACGCTACGAAATAAAATTTGACCCACTTTTCGGATTTTCATTCTTCATACGACGAATCACCTTTTTTTTGTTCTTCCAGAAGAACAGCATTGCTTAAAGTCGTCAGTGGCTAGAATTTTTCGCAGGATTTTGACCTAGCGTTCACTTCACGCATGTGGTAATGAAATAAAATATATTTATTTTGAATTTACGTAGTGGTCGGGTCCGATGAATATTTCACTACAGTTTTTGATATTTCAGAAGAACCTCATGGATATTTAGTTAAGATTAAAGACACAATTTTGTTAACTACCGGTTTTATTACAATTCTCGAAGGGTAAGATTCTCTCCAAGTCTTATCACAGTCAGCATTGTTAATCCCATACGCTTTCGGTAATTTTTTTCTTTTGTGACGATACTGAGTTATTTTATGCTACTGATATTGGTGTTTAGTTCTGAAAGCTTTTGATGTGAAGTTGCTATTTTTATACTGAATGCAACTACAGACCAGGAAGGAAAGGTTCTTTGCGCTAACACTTCAGGCATAGATTACAATGTTTCGTGTTTCTTTTATTCTGACGTAAAGGTTGAAATTTTTCTATTAACCTTTTGTGTCCTATTGTATCTTTTTCGTATTGTCCCTGTTGAGAACGCAAATTTTTTCTTCACAATGATTGTGAGCGTCAGCACTGCCTTCGATTACGGACGCCCACGAGAACATGTTGAGTAGGTTCAGAGACTGACGTACGTTACAGTTACTGAGGTTTATCTAATACATTATTTTTACCATAAACGAAGTTGGTCTACGTCCCCTCTCCTCTGATGCGATAATTATCATTTGTAGTGACCACGCCTGTGGCTGTTAATAACAATGACGTGGAGATCTGTATTTAAAATTGAATTGCTTCAATGAAACGCACTATACGCGTTTCATTTCATGAAATGAAATTGAAAGGAGGGGGTGAATTTTTTCTTTAGCCTAATTTGCACTTAGGTGCAAATTTACAGGGACGCAGCCAAATCCTTTGTAACTGGGTTTTAATAAACTTCAATAGCCTCGAATTTTGAAAATTGTTCATAAAACGAGTAATGCACTTTGAGTAAATTGCTTCTTACGTAAAAAATAAAATAAAATGAATTTTGTGAAACTGAAGTAATTGAAAATATGGGGAAAAAACTATTTCATCTTATTTAGATCGTCAGTACTTAGATGATTCATTTTTGCCATTTACGTATGATTAGTTCCTTATGTAGGTTTTGACAGCGGGCTACCGTTATTCCCTTGAAACGAGTTTTCCATCCCAAGTCTTCAAAACATCCTTTCCAAATTATAATTATTAACTTTTCGGGGTTCAGTTAAATGAATCTTACTTTTCACTTCGGATCGCAAGTTGGTTTCTAATACGTTTACGTTCATTTGAGAGAAGAATTCACTGCCAGTGTTTGGCATCATTGTAGTGTTTTAGAGAAACATGTTTTCTCTTCATGTAGAAATTTCACTTTGTTGGCGGAATGACAGTTACGTAAAGCGCGAAATTGTAAACTCGTTTTTTGCCTGCGGTGTGAAAATTGACAGGACACTTAGTCGAGAGACCTCAAAACCATGATGTTACCTCCAACAAATTTCACGATAAGCGTAGTGTCCTTATTTATGCAAAATTTTAGACTGTGATTTACGAATACGCTGATGCGCCGCTGCACACCGCTGTGAGAGTGAGACAGTTTTTGACCATGAATGGGACGACCCTATTACGACCCGATCTCGCTCCCAGTGACTTTTTACTGTTCCTTTGAATGAAGAAAGTTCCCGAAGGAAAACGGTTTGTAAATAGTGTAGAGGCTTGAGAAGAAAGCGATGGAGACATTAAAAAACATAACTTCACAAAAGTTCCAGAATTGCTTTGAAAAGTGGAAAACACGTCTGGACCGGTGCATTGTTTTAAATGAAGAATACGTTGAAGGTGATTAGACTATAAATTTGAACAATAACTGAATAAAATTACCTGACACAATTCCGGTTACTTTTCGTTCCACCCACGTATCCTAGAATCACATTGATATTGTTAATCCTAAATTTCCTGAACATGACTAGAGAGGTGAGATGAAAAAGAGAAAGTTATGAAGCGATAGAACGGTGGGCAGTCTTCACGTATGACAATCTTCAAACTTACGCCTTTATCGTGTCAACGAACTGGAGATGTGCTCAGAAATTGAATGTTAGGAAAAAAATTCTCTTCCTTCAGAGAAAACCGTCGAAGAAGTAAAAGTAAGTCTGTATTAATAAATATGAGAGGAATTTATGAATGTTGGTGCTAAGAGAGGGATAAAATCACGTCTCATGAAGGAACCCGTGCGAGTACAGCAGCTCTCCTCACGGCGTCTTCGGTCAAGGTTTTTGGGTTCATTTTATGAACCTGAAAGCTGTCTGTGACGTTCAGGTGGGCTCCCTTTGTGCCCTCGAGTTCTCAAAAACGTCGAGGGATGCAAGATTTCAAAACAACGCTATCTGCTACTCATTCATTGCATACCTTTCATTACGTTTAATCATTGATTATTGATCTAAAATTTACTCAGTTATTTGACCATATGTTATAAATACTCCCTTTCAAAAAATACATTTTAGGTTCATATAATTTTACATGGAGTACATGTACAAGAGTGATGGAAGTATTGCTGGGTGTGAGGGGCTAGCCGGGCAAGGGCGACTAAAACTTCCGTCGAATGGACAAATTTGCTCGAGGTTTTGAACCCGCTGTCGGATAATCGCTGTTCAATTCTAGATCATATTTTTTTGTAGATTGTAAAAAACTCACCATAAAATATATGTGCCATAGCAATCTTGACGGTGGTACAGCAGTGAAATTACCGACAGAATTGTGATTTCATCTCTAATTAGAGTATATAATGAGAATTTTTGATTTCTTCTCTAATTAGAGTATATAATGTAAATTCTACGTACGTTTGTTGCAGGAGGCTCGCGGCCTGTCCCACCCCCACCAGCCGTTCACGTCCCTGCCGCACGTGTACGTGAGGGTGCTCGTATGGCGCGAGAAGCGAGGCATTCGGAAGATCAAAACAACGCACCTGCACGTCTTCAGGTATGACTGCCTGCTCCACACGTGCTGCCATCGGCCAGGTATAAATCAATCTCGTATGGAAACAGTTTTATGCTTCATGAAGCTGCATGCTTCCCTTGTTCTCTTATCAGCTACGTATGCAAAGCAACGTATGCATCAGGTGCAGGTATGTAGTTCTTGTAAGAAAAACAGTCCAGTTCTATCTATATGACTTTCAGATAAGCGCTCCACGTGTCTCGTGATTGACGACCGAAACACTCGACCTTCACACTATCCTGTGTCGCACTCGTGGCGACATCAAACATGCAAATTCCAAGCTTATTTCGAGGCCTAAATGCGTATATTTCAATTATTTTGTGTACAGTCATTATACGTCATAATCTGTGCTGTTGACTGTTAGCACATGCTTGAGAGAGGGAAAAGAAAGAATGCTAGATGTAAAGCGCGTAGTATATCGTAGTATTTCCGGAAAATTTCAATAAAGGAAGAATGTGCTATATCTGGAAACGAAAAGAAACAAAACTTTTTTCCAATTACGTGAACATTCACATGATGAAATTTTAAATACCTAACAATGACTTACAAAGCTTATCTGAGTTTGTTCAGAAATGCGTTGTTCAATCTTCCTTTCCCAAGGGAAGAGCTCAGCGACCGTACATGAACCAATCTTACCGTGCTGCAAGAATCGAACCGCGGACCTTCTCATTAGAAGGTGTGTCCACTACACACTGCAATACGTCACGAAGGCTCAAACTATCAGTTCTGCTAAGAATTGTTCCAGAAATGTCTGTAAAGAATGTACAACAACTGTAAAAGGTCAACAGAAGAATGAATGGAAGATGATGGACCATTTTGAAACCATAGCAGAATATTTTCAGATGTCCAATTGTGCAACGAGCAAATCGGAGTACCATTTCTGCCTGCAGTTGTTCTTTTTCTATTAGAATCTTATATCTTGCTATGGTTGGCTCTCTTTGTACATGTATGCACTTGCCACCTCCAACTGCTATCAGTGTTGCTTTTTTGAAGGGTGACTTGCTTCTTTCTAACCCCTCCGTTTGCCATCTAATTATATTTTTCGGGTTATTGCTTCATACATTCTGAAATTCTCCCACAAATGGTTCATTGGCCATGTATCACCAATCTTTAAAACGATCATCTTTGCAAATGAATGATATCTTTCATATTATCATCTGTCTGCAGCGTCTGCTCACATTGTCTCTTTCTCTGGTTCTGTCTTCACCGGAAAATTCTATTTCGACGCGTAAAAGCGGAGCACTAATGCCACAACTGTAATTCCCTTCCTTTAGGCCTATCGCAGCGCATAAGACTTGGGTCTAACGCCTCACGCTGAAAACCAGTTCGACTTTTATCATTCTAACTTGCCCTAGAAACCCAAATTCTCAACGTGATTTAGAATGCAATATTTCGTGACAATCTTGCTACTTGCCCACGATGTGCAGTTCTTTATCACTTAATAGACTTTGCTGTGTTGTTGCCCGTTTTTCTATGAATCTCTATGTCTCTCTAAAGCCCCGTCAACACCAACAAACTCTCCGTCAATCATGAACAAACCAAAACGCAAACATAAACACAAACTCTTTGATTCGTGTTCAGACTGTGCTTTCGACCACATGAAGTTGTACGAGTGCAGGACGTAAAGAAACAACACTGATCCTGGAATATGGGAATTGAGATGATATATGCCAGTGCTTATTTGGTTTCTTGGCAGTTGTTAATCATGTAGTTGTTATATTTGCATAAGTAATAAGTTTTTACCCGCGTTTGAAAAATCTGAAGCCATCGATCTTCCAATGTCATACCGAAAGGATGACTTCTCCCTTGATGTTTTGCCAATAAAAGGGACATAATTTATTTCCTTACCTAAATTTTCCAAAGAGGTTGAGAATGTTACCCCAACATCATTTACAATACGTAGAAAATCGACTTTTGCTCTTTCTACGAAAGATTGTGCTTGGAGTTTTCCAACCCGTTGGAAAACAATTAAACACATCGAAATCTACCACTCAGCAAGATGAGTTCGTGTTCGGAGAGAGTTTAAAACACGAAATTCGCTCAAAAGATTGATAGTGTAGACGGGCGTTAAGTAAGTCTTCGACGTATTTTTGCTTTTATTTCAAAAATCACAAGACCTCTCTCTCTAGCTCACTCTCTCAACGTTCGCAAATGTATACATATATATAAACAGCCGATTATTTTTCATTTCCAACGCAAAGGACATACGATCTCGCATAATTCGTCATTGATTAGGTGTTTTGATATTTTGTACCCATGTACGCCCGTGTTTCTTTCTGTTCAGTGCTGAATTTCCATCAACGAATTTCTTTCCAAACAATTTGACGCGTGGAAGCGGAGCACTAAAGTTGCTTTGCTTTCAAATTCAAATATCGCTCGGCCTTTCAGGTAAAAACATCTCCTCTCACAACATTATTGATCACTCCCTACCTTTTTATTCCTCCAACAATACGTATTCTTTCTCTATCTTCAAACCTTTAGAGCTGGAGTATACTGTCTTTGTCATACGTTTCCTATTTACTTGCTACTCCCACGTATGTACGAAAAGAAATTTCTAAGGTACGAGGATTTACTAGCCTCTTTGTCGTCTTTCAACCTACCATTTTACTGGGACGAAATACAGAGAACATTTTCTGCCCTCGAACCAATTGCATTATTTTGTATATTCAACAGTTGGTCATTCCTTAGGACTTTCATTGAAATTTTCCGTTCAATGAATGTATTCCCACCGACGGGTCACAGTAAACGATCTACTGCAGATACGCATGTGCACAATTACGAAGGCGTACAGCGTTCGATTCATGAAATGTTTCATTGGCCTTTACGACGACTGACAGAAGTCGATAACCTTATGTAATTTTGATATACGGTTACTACATAATTCTAAAAATTGCATGACGAAGAAGTGAGATGCTACATGGGACTCCCATAATTTCCTCGGACAAGAAATTAGTCACCTTCCATCAATATGGTGTAGGACCTTCAAGAGCACAAATAATGGCGGCAATTCTACGCGACATTGAGTCAACAAGTGTCCTAATATAAACCTGGTCAATTTTAAACTACGTCTTGTATTAACTGATCTCGTAGAGCGGCCACAGTACGTGGACGATCTTCTCGGCGTCGAACTTGTCGTTCTAGGCGGTCCAATAAATTTTCTGCTTGGTTTATGTTTAAGGACTTAGCTAGCTAATCTAAAGTCCTGAATGACTGTCATGCCAAATAATAACAGGTCTAGCCCGATGCACCTGGCAGTTGTTATCCTGAAAGAACGGCAAAACAACAGGCTTTTCTTTAATCAGATATTGTGCAAATGGCAAAGTTTGGTTATCTAGCAGCCCAAAGTAGCCATGCTGGTTCAGATGCCTCAATTGAAGGCCTCCTTCTGTGTAGTTGAAACAGCGTCAGAAATAACACACCCTCCTCCATTACCAAACTCTAAAAAAACTAAAATTTTTTGTCCAGGAAGCTTAACATCAGTAATGCGAGTAAATATACTTATATGAAATTACTACACACAATAGAAAACTTGCCTACTTGACTCGTACAAATGTAACGAGGACTTCCATGCCAGTGAAGTCTTAATATCAGATCCCTGTTCACTCTATATTTGCTAAACCTACAAGAGGTCAAACTCATGATTCACATGTTTAAAAAATTGAAGTTGCGAGTTTAATCTCCATTTATTAATAATAATTTTGCCTAGTCTGCTTTGAGTTTTGCACGTTCTGTGGTTTTGTTCATTCTAATATTGCATCTCAGCCTCAGAGAATTTTTAGTTCGGCTTGTATTTTGAATTGTATTTTCGGTTTGTAACTGAAATCCATGTCTGCATGAACAATTTTTCACTTTAATTTAGAGAATTATGTTGTACTGAACATTTAGTTTCAGTGAACGCGTTAGGCTTGGTGGCAGGTATCTGGATTTCACCAACTCAAAATGAAGAACAAAAATAAAGATATTAATTTCCACTCCTACTCGAAACCTTGAGACTGAGAAATACGATGTGATATTGAAATACGACAGACAATGATAACTTTGCTATTACTAAAGAGAGAATTACTAAATACTAAATAGAGAGAATTACTAGATACGGAGCTCCATATTTCAAGTTTATCAGAACTTCAGTTGGGAAGCCACGTCTGACTGGACGCCATTCTGAAGGTTGAATAATTTTGTTCGCCCCTTCTCGGCCTTTACCTTTTAGACCTAGCTCCATCTGCCGTATTCTGTGTACTCACTATGAATTTGATTCTCGTTTCCTAGAAATTATGAAGAACATGCATTTTTTTTATATTCACGTCATTTTGCGGGTCAGTATTTACCTTACGCTACTACGCACATGTTTTAAATGGGAACACATCAAATTTAATTCCTAAACATTATCTCCATTCTCTGTACATTACTCCTTTACCTTAAAAATTATAGGTTAAAATTTGTTATTAATTTACGGTGATACAGACAATGCATGTTCACTGATATATATATATATATATTTACGGTGCTACAGACAGTGCATGTTTACTGATATTCATTTGGAGGCGTTTGACGCTGTGAACTCCCCGCAGGACCCGCACCATCCGCCACTGCAGCGACCCCGTCTTCAGGGAGGACTTCGTGGCGGACGTCGGGCGGACGGACATCAAGGTGAGGGGGAAGGCTCGCTCACACAGCGCAGGTCTTACTCTTCCCGTGCTGCCTAAGGCGTACCATGCGCTAATTCTTTAGTGTGACATGCAAAGCTGTAATTTCTATTTTTATAACTGGTAAAGCTGGTTTAACTAGCAACAACAGCAGTCAATGGTTCGAAACCCATTGGGAAGAGCTCTTACACGACGGACTTTAACCGCTTTCTTGTGACCACGTTAGAGCGCTTGTAATATCTGTGGAAGTGTACCGCTCTTTTCTGTGTTTTTCGATGATATTGTAGCGAGCATATATTGACTTCATTACTATAGAAACTAATGTTTTTAGACAACCATATTTCTTACAGTATTATCACTCCATTTATAGCCCGTAAGCAACGAAATTAAATTTCAGTATTTCTCGTCATGTTAAGTTACGCTGCCTGAGAAACTCAGCAAAGGATGAAACTGGCATTTAGTAACAGCGTTACTAAAATCATAAATGAATGTTGCTTATTAGAAATTTGAATAGAAGAACCTTTATCAAGAAATTATCGAGTTGCTGGTTTTAACGGAAATGCACTATCGGTATCGTTGAGTTTAAATTTTTGTTTGAATTCAAATACGTTTTACCGTTGGGTTTTCATTGCCTTACAACTACTAGCGTGGTGAGGGGTGTGAGGAATGCGTGGTTGAAGCTTCCTTTTCCAAGGGAAGTACTCCCTGGTTACGGGAATTACATTGCCTGAGCCGGGATTCGAACCCTGAACGTCCCGGCTGCAAAATTATCGCGCTAATCAGTACGCCTTGGAACCCGTAGGAGGATGAAAGCTTTAAAATTAAATGACAGGGAAGAGTGAAGCAGTCAAGAAACATGATCAGCAGGATACATTGGCTAAGCGAATTCCGAATTCAACAACCTTGAAATTGGTAATTAATCCTTCATTCGCCCCATAAGAGCCGTTAAGAAACTGAACGAGAGATATATGTTCGTTTCGTATGAATTGAGTGAGATTCAAGGTAACTGGGTCTCTCCGATGCTGGCCTGCGGTGTGCTAGTATGTGAAGCGGGTTCCCCGCCGTAGAGAAATCGAGGTTTATTATGACCGACGCCCCGACATTCTTGCTGTAGATAGGGTAAGGTGGTTCACTTCGGTAAAGTTCTGCGATGCTGTTCTGCTTGCTTGTTTTCGTAGTATTAATTATGCAGATTCAATGTTTCCATCAATTTGGTTATCCAAGTGTACTTGCTTGGGGACCATTGCCTGAGAACACCTGCGGTACTTTGAGTAGACGGTGAGAATATTTCTTGGTGCATTCTCTTTTACTCTCTGGAGATCAGCGAAGAAAATCAAAACCATTGTTTTTGTCTGAAAAATCATAGCCTCAGTTCGTTGGGACTATAGAAGGACTTTCCTCGTTGAACTTTTACCTCACGGAAAAACAGTCATCGTCACTCAGTTCTGTGAAACCCTACTGAAAACTTCATACGGCGATACCAAACGAAAGAAGAAGAATGTTAGCTGTGCGTTTATTGCATGACAATGCACGTCCTAACACCGCAAAAGTCACACAGTAACTCTTCGACTCATTTGGTAAGGATATCATCAACCATTTCTCTCATAGCCCTGTTCTGTCACCTCCAGATTTTTATCTTCTCACCTCTCAGAAGTCTTTCATGGGTGAAAAAATTTATCAAGTGCCGTCAATCAGTAAGTCAAAAGGCGGTGGGAACTTTTACAAGGGCTTAAGAAAGCTAAACCCTTTACTCATAAAATGGACTGATACAGTGTTTCGAAAATTTTTTTTTAGTATATGTATATGAATTTGAATTTTTTAAAAATATTTTACCTTTTAGATTTTTGAAAAATTGAGTACTCACAGTTTCTGGGCTCAGTTCTTATACTTTTTTAGCGGATGGACATGTGTGCTTTCAGAGTAAATTTTTTTATTTGTTAAAACACATCATCTCACATGTGGCAATTTAAAAAAAATGCGCAGCGCTTTGATGATCTCTGAAAAAGACGATTATTTGCAGTGCGTGTGAAACGACTCAGAGCACAAAGGCGTTAAGAAAATGAAGGAAGACTTAACATAAAATTAACACATTGACTATCTCGAGAAATATTTAGAAAACATTGAATAATATAAAACTACTCGTATGAAATAACACCGTGGAGAAGCAACACATAAATAGAATGGAATTTGTTCTACAGGCTACACGAAATTAAAAGACTAAACAACGTTATCATCTGCGACAGCGCGGGTAAACTAAGGAATAGGAAAATATTTACGCAAATTATCTTAAGAACCAGAAAAACACGGCCTCGTTTTTTCTTGGAAGTTTACGCTGAATGAAACCTTACATTTTCCCGACATACTAATTCTCCTTCGGGAATTCAGTGCAGATGATAAAATATCAGCCACAATTTTACGTCAGAGCAGTGAAACACACTGTTCCCATGTTGCATTTTAGATATAGAACATGATGGAGTTACCGTCTTCCGCTACCCATTGGATGGCGCTGCACACTTGCTGCATTCGTGAACTTGACGTGCGGCCATATTGATGCTGAGGCCTATGTTAGTCTGGATGGCAGCTGCGAGGACTGTGTCAGCGATGCTTTAGTCATCACTGGGCCTGCGCCGTTGCTGCAACCGGAGACCAGCATACGTAATCGTCTTGCAGAATAGTGCATGCCGGCGTCGGCTTCGTAGATGAATTCTCGCTGTCCCGGCCTCGCTGAAGACAAATTATGAATCATATGCATACATGCATACGGTCTCCCGTGATGAATTTACACTGTGCGTTCTAAATTTGACCCTCTCATAATTCCGCTTTATTGGATATTTTTCTCAATTGAGTAAGTTCAGATATAAAACGTTACGTCATGTAAATTTGTCCCGTCCCTGAAACTGATGAAAAATACAAAAATTTTTTCCCCAAGGGAAGAATATGTGTTCCACGTGTTATTGCTTGGAAGTAATTTTCTTTGATACGATATGATGACGCAGCACAATGAGGCGGACATTAATGAATTGACGAGACACTAAATTTTTAGGTTTTTTTATTGACGAACCATCACAGCCGTGAAATCCCTGGCATGAAGATATTGGTATTGAATCGTAGAGAAGTTTCATTTGCAGTGAAGTTTAGTTGTGCTACACAAGATGACTGTTCAATTATAAATGAAAATAAAAATTAAAAAATAGGTGGTCATTAAAAATAAACTACCGTTGATCGGCACAGTGAAGGTGATAGATAACTAATTAAATATTTTAAAATGAAGGTACCAAGAAGCTTTTTTCACCATGCTAATAGCTAAAGCATGAAATGAAGAAATGAAAGATGTTGCAGCTGCTTTACCAAATGGTACCACCCTTAACGGGTTCGTTGTATGAATATGTCTAAGAAATCTGGTGGTAAAGAATAAACTCTTCTCAGTAGTCAATGGAGCACTTTTAGCAGTAATAGAACAGTAGTCAATAGAGCGAATGTAAGTTATTGCGGATTTTCCCTCGGTTTTTTCCTCATATATTCTTGTAAATTACACGTCCCATAAATAATTGCGCGTTATTCCCCAGTATCAGTAAAACGTCCCGTAAATAATTGCGCGTTATTCCCCAGTATCAGTAAGACGTCCCGTAAATAATTGCGCGTTATTCCCCAGTATCAGTAAAATTTCTTCTATTACTTGGTGGTTTTCGAATTTAATTTATTGAATATAAATCACGTATTAAATTTTCTATGATTTCCTCAAAAATTGGCGGATTCATCTAAACATTCCATTACTTTTTCGAGTTTTTTCAATAAACGACACTTCACAACTCGGCCAAAAAATAATTGCGCAGTCTTCCCGTCAAATTTCCACTCTTTTTCATCCAATTGAATGACTGAATTCTGCTAAACGGTAGTGTGCTCCTTCTGTCAAAATTGTGAGAAGTGCATTCAAAATTGACGTGGATCCTACAAAGATGAACTTTTTATATTTTTCATCGATTCTTCACTGATTACTTTTTATTTTTTCTTCCTGTTTCTTCTTAACTTGCTGTTGCTATGCGCAGGTATCCTGTGTAGGAATGAAACCCACCTTGGGCATAGATTATGACACTGAAAATTTTAACATTCATATATATCATGTGTCCCCTCAGGGGGCATAGGATAGGCCATAGGCAATAGAG
>VOMN01029247.1:0-34919 GCA_014899125.1 Orchestia grillus | reverse complement strand
CACTAAATAAATTCAACGAAATATCAAACGAAGAAGCACACAACACGTGTTTTAAAATGAACCATTCCATTTTTCTAT
The DNA here is from genome assembly GCA_014899125.1 of Orchestia grillus. NCBI lineage: Eukaryota > Metazoa > Arthropoda > Malacostraca > Amphipoda > Talitridae > Orchestia > Orchestia grillus. The sequence goes on along the minus strand of VOMN01029247.1, from coordinate 34,841 downwards.
TAAGTTTTAGAATTTACGCGTACTAATAAATGCAACATAATTTTCCTTGAAAAGTAGCTGTTTAAAATAATTTAGTTATAAATTTTGCATATAATTTTCATTTGTGTTAAAAAATTGCGCCAAATATAGATTTTTGAGATTTTTTATTTCTGGAATAGAGGGTGTAAAATCTATACAAACTGAGAACAAAAAAAAAAACATCGTGGCAAGTTCAAGATTTTCGAAATATATTTTTTGCAATTTTATAGTGGGTCTGCGGGTTTTAATGGCGCGCAATTTGAAGCAATGATCTCTTAGTGAGTCGTCATTGAGGACAGTGAAGGGGTCGGAAAGCTTACAACAAATGTTCTGCGCTCAAACGTGAGGGAAAGCCTCTACCTTCTACCATGTGCCAACTGTACAGACCCTCCTGACGAGTTACGCGAGAATTTCATCAGTTCATGATCATCACGGAAGCTAGAGATCATGTTAATATGTTTTAGCTTATTTGAGTGAGAAATAAGTTAGTACAAAATGTAATATGGACAAATTTTTCTAGCAATTAGTTCATCTGCCTCCTCAGGGGGCATAGGATATGCCATAGGCAATAGGGTTATCTTTTTCTATCTTTTGCTATGGGAGCTTCCCCAGGAAGTCAACATAAGGCTACCTTTGCTTTAGCTAGGTCTTCGGGAATTCTATTTCTCGTGCCCACTTTGTTTCTTTCCATTTTCATGACTTCTTCGTTGAGGATTCTTTATCTTTTCTTCCCCTTCCTTCTCAACTGACTGTTTCTATGTGCAGGGGCTCTTGTTCGGGAACACACCTTCCTTGTGTATAAATTCCCCGTTCTATCAAGTTAACCACCAAATAGCCCCCTCTTTCGGGGACTCTTTGGTCCCCTCTTTCGGTACAAGATAGTCTGAGTCACTAAAACGCTGCTATCCTTACTACGCCTACTACTAGTTCATCTGTGGCAACACTCCTTCAAAACGAAAACGAAGCTGTCACATGTTAAATATCGGATAGGATGACACCAAATATGTAACACAATTCGAGTAATGCGACCAAGCAGAGTTCAATGACGCAAGGCTCGGGAGAAAGGAGCTCCAAGTCGCTGCGTTCGCTGTACTTGAGGCCGCGACGAGAGTTTGGCTGCGCGGTCCATTGTTCGCAGCGGGAAGCGATCGAACAGCTCGAAATGGGGCTTCTTTTCTCTTTTGTTGTTATTCAATGAACCAATAAGCTCGCTCAATTGAGAGCCTGCAAAACAATATGATGAACGGATTTGTCTTGCGCCGCTGCGGCACGAAGGACGTCGGAAGTAAACCTCGTTTCTAGGAGTTCTAAAAATCAAGAACTTAGTTTGCGCTCGCAGGTATTTGAGCCCCTGCAGCAGAGTTGACAGCTGCGTCCAAGGAGCGTTGACTGCTGTCTTAAAAGGGAGCATGGTGCAGTTTTTTGCCATTTTTTTGAAGAATTTTCAAATTCTCAGGCCTTGTTTATAGAAAATTTTAAATTCGACAAAATAGGCGTGCAAAATTTTCATAACCATTCAGACTGGGCTACTGGTAAGATGCGCTCTAATTTGCAACACTGAAACGATGTGCTGTATTATTAAGCCCAAGATAGAACAAACACGCGCAGCTAAGTTACTCCGCATACGCAGTGCGGACTCCTGACTGCAGAGGACACAAGGGCTGGGTACATTCACTTGGCCATCACTCTCGGTGACTGGAGGTGCTGCTCAGGATCTTGTTTTGAAAAGCCCAGAATCTAAATCGTTATGCAGTGTTCACGCGTCTAGGTCTTGGTGATGTAGGAGCGAAGGGTATGGAAAATACATTTTTCAAGCAGGGTCACGCCCTCATCAACAGATAACTATGTAACTGCCTCAAGAAATTATCGGTAACGGTCCGGTAGCGGTAATCGCCGAGCATGAACTGTAATTGCCTACTGAGGTTATGCAATAAGGCTACGTTAGTTAGATTTGTCTATTCTAAGTTTTGGGGACTGGCTTCCCGAGAGGACACTGTTAGGTTACCTCAGCTATAGCTAGGCCCTCGGGACTTCTATCTTTCGCGCTTACTCTGCTTCTTTCCATTTTCATGCCTTTTTCTCTGATTATTCTACATCTTTTATTTCTCTTCTTTCTCTTCCTTCTTAACTTGGCGCTTCTATGCACAGGGTATCCTGAGTTGGAGCACACCTTGTGCATAGATTCTCCGTTTTGCAAAGGGTCCCTTCTCATACAGTTAGAGATAGTCCGAGTTGCTGAAGTGCTGCTATCCCTTCTAATACAGTTCGAGTATACTCTAATACAATTCGAGTATACAATCAAATGATAAATAAAATAATAGCGAAAGCAGCAAGATTTGATGCAATACAGGCGTACTATACTTTGTACATGCATTCTGACCGAAGATGCAGCCGCATGTGTATTATGTTTCAGCAGTCGACATTACAAAGGCTTTGAATATCTCTGGGGGACGGCAGACACGGAAGAGAGATTTTCACGAGGGAATATGGACACGCGCTCACATCATGTCTTGTTTTGAGGTTTGGACAGAGCCATGCTAACGCTATACAGCGCTTCCGAGTCTGTGTTAAGGAGAGATGGTCGTACGCGAAATATAATACTCTCTCGGAAAATAACTGAAAAGGGTGCTAGAAGGGAAAGCTCACGCATACAGAAACTCGTATGAATCTTTTTGTGTGTAATTTGGAAACTTGAGATTACGTGAATACGAGTATATTCTCTCTGCTACGCGCTCAGATCGGTCATTGTTTGAAGCAGGCCTACCGTACCTGGCGGTAAAGTTACATCAGCTTTAACGCTAACGCCACGTGAGGACTGGAAAGATGATACAACGGCCTCTGTGGCTTTCGGTGCTGAAAGAATTAAAGATTTCTATGTACATAAATAACGTTCCTGATCTTTTTGTGGTTTCTGAGTTCATTGCTTGGAGTATGCGGGTCGGTGAATGAACATTTTTCTGTTATACAGTACCTCTGTTTCAGCCGAACATGCGTCATAGCTGTAAATTGAAAAAAGAGTTATGAGTTTACTTGAAGGTTGTCTTCGGTTGTATTGAACTGCCTGAGTCTATTTGAGCCCTGAGAAAATGTTCCATTCACCCGTTCAGATGCTGGGAGTCGCATACAGAGCGTGACCAGACCTCAGTCGCGCCGAATACTGCAAGCGTATTGACCAGTGAAAATCTAACAAGGTTTGGCGCACAAACTCTGCTGAAGTAAGAGCTTTTAGCGGGCAATTGCTATTAGGGAAATTTGGAATCATGATTGTTCACATGCGTATGGATTTTCAGTCATCCTATGCAACGTTAAGTGAGAAGAGCTCTTTTAAAGTGTCTCAGTTTTCTTAAAGCGTCTCGGTTCTTTTAAAGCGTCTCGGTTCTTTTAAAGTGTCTCGGTTCTTTTAAAGTGTCTCGGTTCTTTTAAAGCGTCTCGGTTCTTTCAAAGCGTCTCCGTTCTTTTAAAGCGTCTCGGTTCTTTTAAAGCGTCTCGGTTCTTGTAAAGCGTCTCGGTTCTTTTCAAGCGTCTCGGTTCTTTTAAAGCGTTTCAGTGAAATATTTTGTTCCGATAAACAATGCGCAGGCCACAAGTTCATTCCATGTTCATGAATGTGTTTGTTTTGTTCTAGCCCCGTAATTTTCTTTGGTAATTCATCGTGCTTCTGCAATCAAACTTTATCGACCAAATTAATTTGGTGATGGGGCTACGTTTAGCTTGGAACGAAAAACTAGCTGCAGCCTTATGTGTCGATGCATATCCACGTAAACGGTATAGGTAGGAGGCACACTAATTACTATGAATGGTCGAACACAGTTTGCTCTTCCAGTTCTATACAACCAGACTTGACGTCACTCCTGAACTGCTCTAGACAAATAATAATTGCCTTGAATTGTGAATTCATCATCTAATCGTTTATTATTTTGCTCCTCCGTGAATGCTAAAATTCCAGATTCGCTATTTCCATTCCACTTTCAAACAGAATGAACAAGATTGTGTTTTTGGATAAAAAAATTATAAATAAAATTTCGCATATAAAGCAAAATGAACTTTGCCTCGCAAATTATTTAGGTGAAGCTTCACCGCTTCATAAAACTTTGCGAAAGGATTGCAATACTGATTTTCAAAATTCTCAAGCCAAGTTGCGTAATATTTGAGGTGTGCTGTTTAACGGAGCAAACACTCTTGTTACGACTAAATCTATGAGACCTGAAATTTTGTAAGAGGCACTTTAATCTATCAGACTGTAAAAGGCACTGATTTAAAAATCTCTAGGAAAGTTCATTAAAGTTTCATAACGTAGAAATATCCACCACCAGAACGTCACGCCGAGACGCTGTATTGACGCAACGACACGTCGTACGTGCGTGACGTGAGCCAGACGTGCACCTGCGTACGGGAAGCTGCCACGTCGCGGAGGCAGGGCCGTGGCGCGGGCTGCTGCGAGGGCCCAAAACGTCTCTGCACACTACAGAAAGTTAAAAAAGTACTCGTTTCCAACTCAATAGTTTTGAAATAAACCCTAATTGCTAGCAAACACTGCCTGCCCACAGCTAATGTAATAGTTACGCTACATTTCAGCATAAGATAAGGAAGTGAATGTCTTTCTGTTTCGAAATGATTGAATTCAAGCTGGTGAACGCGTTTTTTTTACCTCACTGTATATGTATTCCATAAAGTTTCTATCTATGTATCTTCAATTAGTTTGACCATTTATTTACAACCTATAGAATTCGATACGAGAAAATTCAAGGGTTCAGATTCTCCGGTTTGCATATTCCGGAGTCAACGGAATATACAACTATATGGGTAGCGAGACCACGTCAGAGAAGGCAGTCCTTAATATTGACATGGGAAACTGTAATTCCACGTGAGATTCACTAACATTCTTGATGATATGGTTTGAATTTTGACCGTGCTGGTTAATCTATATTCTGTAAATTTCAGTGCGCTCGAACAGTTTTGCGAGTGACGTCAACTTTGTTGCACAGCTGGCATTCCTGTGGACTGTTGAGCACACGATTAGGTTAGCGTAAGAGGCCCCTGTGAGAGCCTACGAATATTTCCACAGCTGAATCCTTAAGTTGGAAACGTTACGTTATTTGAGGACGACACTCTCGCATGCTTCAAGACCTAAGGTATCGCAGTATATACGTTCTGTAAGTGTGCTAGCTCAATGAACTAAGAATGGAACAGATTGGCCATCAATTCTTTTTTGGCTCATTGTAAGAAAACCAGGCGAATTCTGCCAAAACATGAAGAAATTGACGTTTTTAAGACTTCAAAAGTTGGCCAAGGGACACTGCTCACTCAGCAATTGAAGTGGCCGTGAAGCCTATGCTCGGCATCGCGAAGTAACACCACAAGATTATTGAGTCGGACTGGGCAACGTTGGCCCTACATAACCAGCCATTGATGTTAAAGTTCCAAAGGCTGCTCGTATTATATTCAATGGCAGGGCTGGCCCTATACTGGATACCTTTGCTTACTTGATTTTGCTTATTTAGTGGCAGTGTGAACTCTATATTGGACAGCTTTGCTTATTTTAGTCCCCAAAGCTGCTCCAATATCCATTGTGTTTAACAGATTTGCTTCAACAACGTTGTTGCAAATGCAATGTCGATGCTGATATGTAAACAACAGGACAAAAATGCCGTGCGTTTATTTCAATATCAAAACTTCGTGGTGCAAAAAGGGATGTTCTTCTGACGTGAAATAAACATAACTTTTGGGAAAAGAAATGGAATTAGCTTCTTGTTTTGACAAAATAACAAAAAATGTGTAAGCTTTCGAACCTAAGTGTGTTAACATCCTACATAACATGAGCATTTCTGCACAAAACATAAACTGTACCTGTTCGTACGCAAAATTGACATTTGAATTTTAAAACTTCCCTTTGAACGAGACGGTTTGGGCGTGATCTGATTTAATCTTGCCAAGTGTCTAAGTGTTTCAGAAACTCGAGAATCCTGTTTACAAAGGCGCTCTTTCTGTGTGGTCTTGAGTAATATCGGGGGACTGAGCTGCAGTCGGTCAATCAAGCTGCGCTCGTAACAGATAGCGCCTAATTGCACGTCTTGTGATGTCAGGGGTTGCGTCACGATACAGACAATTCGTTCCTTAAGAAGCGAGCGCATGCGCAAGTGTAGGCCCCTGCCGTGCTGCAGAACAATGGCGAGTTTAGCGCAATGTCATCGCGATTTTTGACGTGTGTGTTTTTTTGCTGCCAGAGCTGGTCAGGGAACAACAATGCGCTGGATTTTGTTGCGTCGATGTCGAGCTGCGGTGGAGGCCGCCACAATAGTCGTGCGTGGGTCGCGGCAGTTGAGCAAAGCACTCGTGTTGTAATTTGGACCGCCAGCCTACGCCATCGGGCCCCTCCTTCTTCATGACACTGTGACGCTGTAATCCTCCAGGAGCGTGTGGATCTTCATTTTCAAAGAAGGGAACTGCGACTAGGTATGGATTTCCTAATTGAATTTTAACCATTTAGAATGGATAATGCGTTCATAAACGTCCACGATTTAGAAGGAATCATACGTCCAGGATTCCACGATTTAGCATGTAACGTACGCTTTCGGTTCTACAATTTTGAATGTAGCATACTTCCACGGTTTAAAATGGATGCTGAAAAAAGTTGATAACTGTTCTTTCGATCCAAGTATATTGTAATTTAGCTCTCATAACATTAGAATAATTATTTAACAATGCATGACCCATTGTGGCATCTGCTTAACCCAAGCTGCTCGAATAAGAACAGCCAGTTGAATGTTTGTGTGTTCATACTGCAGTACAATTTACGCATTCATATGTTTCCTTGCTGTGCTGCGCCTTCCCTTCCTTCACTGTCATATCCTCCCACTGCCATTTACTGCCTTGCGTTGCCATGCCCTCAGATGCACTGCCATTTTCTGCCTTGCGCTGCCACACCCTCGCGTGCACTGCCATTTTCTGCCTTGCGCTGCCACACCCTCGCGTGCACTGCCATTCACTGCCTTGCACTGCCATTTTCTACCTTGCACTGCCACACCCTCATATGCACTGCCATTCCCTGCCTTGCACTGCCACACCCTCGCATGCACTGCCATTTACTGCCTTGCACTGCCACACCCTCACATGCACTGCCATTTACTGCCTTGCACTGTCATTTCCTGCCTTGCACTGCCACACCCGCATATACACTGCCACACCCGCATATGCACTGCCATTCACTGCCTTGCACTGCCACACCTTCACATACGCTACCATTTACTGTCTTGCACTGCCACACCTTCACATGCGCTACCATTTACTATCTTGCACTGCCACACCTTCACATGCACTGCCATTTACTGTCTTGCTCTGACACACCTTCACGTGATCTCACGTTTACTCGCTTTCTGCACAATACCATTGCTGCATACCATCAGGTTGTCTCACATGAAATTTATTAAGAGTAGTTATCTTTATCAACTATTCGGTTCGAAAGGGATCCATTTTTGAATTGAATCACTACATGCAATGAGAAATAAATACTCTTTGTTAACAGCAAGAGAACTGAGCAGTGGTTAGACGCAGAAGAGTCGCCTAAACTTCATCCAAAATCCCCATTGCACTCGAAAAAGTTAATGGTCACAGTTTGGTGGTCTGCGAAGGGAGTCATTCATGTTTCACATTTGGCACAAGGCGATACTGTAGCAGCAACATCTTATTGCCGAGACATTGATCGCATGCATGTAAAATTGAAGAAGCATCCCACACTGGGGAGTAGAGATGGCCCACGTTTCTTCACGATGATGCACGACCCCATACCTCTAGTCTAGAGCTACGGTCGACAAGCTGCAAAGTCTGAATTATGAAAAATTTCCACACCCTAGCTATTCTTCTGATATCTCTCCCACTGATTATCACTTGTTCAAGTATTACAAACTTTTTAATCGCGATAGAACATTTTTAAAGTGGAAAGTATAGTTGAAGCATTTGAACTGTTTATTCGTGAAAAAGATGACAAGTTCCTTGAAGATTGAATATATGCTTTAGAAACCGTTGGACAAAGGTCATAGAGAAGGAAGGATCATATTTTGGTTAAAATAAACCGTTTGCGACAGTCATTTTCTTGCGTTTTCAAATGCGACATTTCATGTGAGACATCTTAATGTATCTGAGGTCAGAAATCTATTATGTCTGCTAATGGAGACGAACTAAATAAAATATTTTGAAAATCCACTTTGGATCGTACCAATTACAAACGGCATTCCAAATTTTCATTGTGTCCAATTTCTTTCCCCAATTGTCATCAAATAGCATGGAAGCTTTTACTTGGGGTACAGTGCTGTCGTAAATACTTAAATTTTCTCTCAACTTTTGCACATATCTGATGTCTAAAAATTTGAGCTCAATTAAAAGTGTTGAGTAAAATTTGGGTTGAACATCTAGAAATCCCTCTTCTGGTGTAATAATATCACTGCAGCGCATAAAAAACCTGGATTGTTGGTAAACAACATTGATACGCAATAAGCACAGGGCACGCCCTTATTGCGGCCGAGGACGATTTTCTGACGCTCGTCAGTGAACGAGCCATCAGGAGCTCGGCAGTGGACACAGACCCGCTTGAACCTCACAAGTATTCTCGTATTGAAGTCCACCCAAGTGGTCTACACAGTTTATGATACGGCTGTTGATACTGTTGTTCAAGTATTGCAATTGAATGTCAGTTAAATTGCACAAGTTTAAAGCACTGCTTCCATTAAACCTTCGAAAAATGGAATAAAATTTTCCCGTTTCATTGGGAATTTGCGTCTCAGAGCTGGTAACGGTGGACGTTTAAGCCGAAGCACAAGAGTAGGAGTTACTTCTTTTGTAATTTAGTGACGGATTCGATTAAAATAATAATACGACCACGTTAGGTGATTGATTCATACGAAATACATGCACAAAGGCTCCACTATAGCTCCTGATGAGACCAATTACTCGCTCGCTTGACAGCAACGATGAGGCATGGGCGTGATGCGTACTCCAGATAAGGCTGATAAAACCTCCTCACCAGTTCGGGCGACACTAATTAACCTGACATGTGCACTGCCTCTTTTTTATTCTCCGCTTATCACATCGAGGACCATCAAGAACCTGTTTTGTGGGTACTAAGAGAGCACTAGTTTTTGTTTGGGTGTGATACGCGGACAAGGAATGCAGGTATACAATACCGTTGCTGCCAGTGCTGCGGGACGATACAGCTCGTAACGTGTCATTAGTACATTCATGCGTTTCGGTAATGTATCAAATGCCTCGACATTTACGTAAAAATGCTGAAATAACAATGCAAGTTATTGGAAAGGACAATTTTACAACAAAACCGAGAGTGAAACAGGATACGTATACACTAGTAGGCCATAAAATCAAAGAGCAAACATCCTTGTTACACAAACTTAATATCGTCACTGGATAAAATGGCTCCTGCTAGTTCTGCAGAACCATTCGGACAAAGTAAAAATAATTACTAACGAGTTAAGATTCTCGTTTCATGGGAGGTTACGCTGTATCGAGTAATATTTACTGGCACGACAATAACTCCCTGTAATTAAGCTTGATGAGAATACTATGCAGCGAGAGAATGAGGACAAAATGAGAAGACACACGCAGCGTCTGAGATGCAGAAGTGCCGCTCACGGGCAACTGCACGCCAACTCCGCTGAGGAAGCGGACGAGACGGGACCACGGGTACATACAAGAGGCAGAGACAGACCAGAGTGGGCTGATATGCCTGTGGGAAACACATAGGTGGACCGATGTGCTAAAAAAGAACATTAGAACGGAAGGAACGACGTAGTTGATGTCCAAGACTCACGCGCGATAAAAAGAGGCAAGACATGAGGGAATGCATTCAATTACAGATGCCGTAGGTACGCTTCACGAGCTTTGCGTGTCGGGCTGATGAAGGCACAAAAAAGAACTTCTTCTTTAGTGTATGCTTTATTTCCTGGATATTGAGAGAAAATAAACTGCCAGCGGTAAAGCGTTCCAATACTTATGACTGAAACAAAAATGAGTTGATGCAAGAGATGAGAAATTGGCAAGTTAAGGTTATTCCTCTCGCTGAGCCTCACGCTGTGAACGTGGCTTATGCTGAGATTCCACAACTTGGAGAGCAAAATAAGTAAGAAAAAGGTTATTTAAGAAACTCTAAAGAAGGATAACACGCTCAAAATATTCGTATATTTGTTGGAATGACGTCAATTTTAAGTTCTGATGAACTGCTCTGTGAAGGTCACTAATGTCTGGACGCATTATTCTCACACCTCGACTCTGCAACGTTCGAAGCCTCGACGGCATTGCTGCTCTAGAGCTTCGCTAGACCCCCACCCTGTATACTAATTCAAGACAACAGACTGCCCTCTTTCACGCAGATGTCACTCAGGCTGTTAGTAAAAAACAGCCTGTCGTCCAAGCACCCCTCAGGGTGCATAGGATAGGCCATAGGCAATAGAGGTAGGTTAGTTAGGTTTGCCTATCCTATGTTATGGGGACTAGCGCCCCCAGGGGAGTACCGCTAGGGTACCTCAGCTTTAGATAGGCCTTTGGGACTCCTGTCTTTCGTGCCCACTTTGCTTCCTTCTGTTTTCATTCCTTCTTCGCTATTTCTTATTTGTCTTTTCTTGCTCTTCTTTCTTAACTTGCTGTTTCTATGTGGGAACACACCCTGTCTTGTGTGGGAACACACCCTGTGCATAGAATCCCCGTTCTTCCAAGTCCATACTAAATGGTCCCTACTCTTTTGGTGCGAGATAGACTGAGTTACTGAAGCGCTGCTTTCACTACTACTACAACTACAACTGTCGTCCAAGCAAATGCTTGGACGACCCGCAATTCTCTGGCAAGCGATATGCATGTATCGGGTGTATTATGAATAGAAATTTACTGAAATAAAGACTTATCCCTGTTAAAGAACGTGAGGTATGAAGTTTTCTCAATATTGAGCGAAAGTCGATTGCGACAAAGCCATCTTTAAATCTTAGTCTGTTACGAGTTAACAAAATCGCTCAAAATACAAGGATCTCTTCGACCCTTGAACGCCATGGTATCGTCAGCAAAATAGATAAGCGTCGGCTGGTCTGCAGACATCTGCATGTCATAAATGCAAAACATAATAGGGCACCTAGAATTGATCCCCAAAGTACCGGAAATTGTATTTTACCTAATCCGGGCACACAGCCAGAGACTTTAACACATTGTTGGAGGCCTTTGAGGTAGCACTGAGACAATTGCAAAATGTCGGCACGAGGCCCAAACATTTCCAATTTCTGTGCTAAAACTTTGTGATCTGTCATCTAAAGACGCTTTAGATAAGTCTCGGCACACAGAAATGAGATTTCCCCTAGAGTTCATGCAAGAGCATTGGAAATGGAACATCCGCTTCTGAAACCGAACTCAAATGTGGAACGCAACTGATAAGTTTGCTGGTAGGGTACCGTTTGGAGATAAGTTTGGAAGATAGGTGCCAGTTTGGAACACATTGTGCGTTTAAAAACTTTACTCAATATAAAGAAAGATGATATGGGATGACCATTTAGCACTTTTCTTTTTCTTTTATGAACGAGTAAGGGTATCAATCGAACAGTCTTCAGGCTATTTAGAAAAGTAAGCTCCCCGGACAAAAAATTAGTCACCCTTGAATAAAAAGGCGTAGGACCCCTACGAGCACGAATGATGGCTGCAATTCTGGCTTGTATTGAGTCTACAAGTGTCCTAATGTACACACACCTGGTCGAATTTGAACTACTCTTGCATCAACTGATCTTGCAGTTTGGCAACAGTACGTGAACGATTTTCTCGACGTCCAATTTGCCATTCTATTTGGTCTCGTAAATTTTTTATTGTGTTCTTCTCTAGGGACTTGGCCGGCTAATATAAATGCCTGGATGACTGTCATGCCATTTAACGACAGCTGACCCGGCAGTTATCCTGAAAGATAGTGGAAGCAACATGCCTTTTTCATTCAGATTATGCGAAAACGGCAAAACTTGGTTATCTATTATCTCAATGTAGCCTTGCTGGTTGAGTGTGACGGATACCTCAAATAAAGGACCAACTTCTGTGTAGTTGAAACATGCCCAAAACATGTCAGACCCTCCTCCTCCTTGTGTCGCCACCTGCACATAGGCATCGTTGAGGGCTTCGTGAGGTTTTCGATGAACATGACCGGGAGAGTCGTTGTTATAGAGGCAGTCAATTTTTCTCTTTCTTTACTTTGATAAATGGTATGAAATTATTTTAAAGATGCAAATGTGAAGGTATTCTGTACGCGCAAATGAACTGAGTGTTGGCACACAGGGAAACCATCACGCAGCAGTGGTTGACTACTGCACCCGAGGCCCAATACGAAGGGGACGTGTTGAAAGCCCGCTCTGGGGCATCGGAAGGGCATCGGATTAGCAAACGGCTCCACAGGGGATGCTTCCAGGGAGTGAAGTCGTGTAATCCCGTTACACTTTTGCCCCGCCGGGCTCACCGCTCAAACTGCACCAACATCCGAGATTGTTGCAATTTAATTGATGCGTAACTCAAGAATCTGGGCGATGAAATACAAGCACAGCGTCTTAATGAGATTCAGAACGTAACATTGCCAGCGAATATAGGGCAAAATTATGAGCCTCGGTGCTACATCTGAACGAAGCTCAACTTCGCTTCATTATTTGTTTAGAATTTGGTTTTTGTAGACTATTGTTTCACATCCGGGAAAAATAAATTCATGGACCGGGATCGTTATAGCGGTCATTTCGCTGTAACGGCCACTCACCTTCAGCGCAGCAACGACTTTTTAGTTCATATTCGACGGCCCGTGACCCGTTGGATCACTTTTTAATTGTTGAATTATTCAGTCCTATTTCTATCACATATTTGTTGTTAAGACATCCACGATGGTAAAAAAACGAGTTCAAAGCCGAATAGTTATAGCACTTCCAAACGTACGAGGCTCAGACCGTAGCATCTCACTCCAAGCAGCATCTCGTCTCCACGATGCTGTTTGTCCTCATCTGTTTATTTTCGATCAAGAGAAGGGCGAAAACTTCCTACCTTATGAAAATATTGGGTGGCCCATAGGTAACTTTTATCATTTTAAACAGTTATTATGCAAGAACTATAAAGATACAAAGTATTAGTAAATTGCAATTGAAAGAAGAACACAAGGAGTATTGATACGAGCAGACCAGTGTAACATCTGCGGATTCGAACAATAACATCCCTATACGTACGTACGCAGTTGAAGAGAGCAGCCATTGTGGAAAGTTATTTTCAAAAACAATTAATCATTAGTTGGAGTAAGTATGAGTTTTGTGAAAAGATTTAAAAAGAGTTTATCTAAGTTCTGTGTTTTTACTTTGTAGTAAAATTCAGTTATACAGGATCTGTTACTGACAAAGGTCGAACTGTAGAACCGAAGTCGTCCCACGGTGAATAATTTCGTGCTTTGGAGGCGTTCCTTGGCCGCCTGTATCGCCAAATTTAACTCCTCCAGATTTTTTTCTTGAAGTTTTTGTGAATATTACAAACCCTCGCCAAGAACTGAAGCAGAATATAATTGAAGAAATTGTCAACTTTTCACAGATGTTTAGGGAAGGGGGATGCAAAATACAAGGCAGAGATCTGCGAGTTTGGGCCTGGATATTAATGGGAGACATTTGGAGGAAATTATTTTTAGGTAAGCCTCATATTTTTATTTCATTCTAAATTTTTTATAATTTTGTATCTTTTATAGTTGTTACGTAGTGAATGTTTAAATGGTAAAGTGACTTTTGGGCCACCCTATCTAACAGTCTTCAATCAAGAAAATGGAACCCAAGAACAAGATTTGATGCCTGTGAGGTAGCGTGTTCTCTCCTATATCGGCAAGAATATCGCGGCCTCTATCAATGATGCTCTATAAAATTAAATGGGAGCTAGCGTGCACGGCTGTGATCGATCAGTCGATCAATGAACGTCATCAAAGTTTTAGTAGTATTTACTAAACCATCTACACCAACCACGTAGGCCCTATTTGAAAGTCCCGTTTGAGTCACTAATTCTTTTCTATTTCCTAATAAATATTCAAAATCAAAGAAAATAATGTACTTACTTTAGTCCCAATGAACCGTAACCATGAAACAATAGAAAAACCCTTATTTGATAACTGAGAAAATTTTGAATTTCTGTGCCATGCTATAACTGAAGAGAGTGCCCTGCTACCAGCAGGATGCCAGCAGGGTTTTAGCAATACACCCATGACCAGTTGGGTCATACCTGTCGCAGCAAGATTCCAATTCTTCCAGCTTGTTCAGCTTCTTTGTTTTTCCAGTGCTCATATTTCTAGCCTACCCAGGACCCGTGGGGTTACCTCTGTCGACCATTGGTTTTAGATTCTTGGCTGCTCGTGTGTTCTTTTCATTTTTCTAAATTGGCTTTTTAAATTTTCCAGATCTGAAAGGGATGAGCATTTTGATCCATTTGAGGCTCATGCCGCGGAAGCTCTATTCATATTCAACCTTTTTGGCTCGATATCTTCATTTCTTTTTATCTGTGAAATTCTTCAGAAATAGGATGTAGTCGACATCATAAGCCAGTGAAGTTAAAGCTTGCGTTCAAAATGGTTAATTTTAAAATGCTTCGTTCCAATCAGTCCTCTCGAATTGGACCTTAATTATACATTCTTTTCTGGTATCCAGTTTTATTTATCTACAAGTATGCACGCCCCTGTAAAAATGACGGGAATGACCAGAATTTATTCTTAAAATGTATGGATTTGTTTCTGTGAAGCTGCTCCTCGTTTGAAGTCAACTATTCATGAACAAACTATGGTAACCAAAATACGGTCATTTCGTGTTCCATTAAATAGGAGATTTAGCTTTCTTTAGACTACGTTGGGTTACGATGCAATACTCAGCATCCTATTAACGACACTGCCATATATCAGCGCTGCTCGCACTAATGTTCGCTATCGTTGCTCGTTACATGTCAGACAAAAAAGACGCACATGTAAAGAAATACGCTATTCCTATAAAAACGGGGATTCATTTCTTGGCGAGGAAGGATCTCGGTGGAGTTGCAGAGGAGTTATTTTTTTCTATCCAAACGCTGTGAGTTCTCAAAAGGTGCTCGAGAAAAATGAAGTGAAAACTGGAGCTAAATACTAAATTCCTATTTATGATATTGTCCAAAAATCCTATACGAGTTCTAATATTTCGAACCCTTTTGTCTCGATCGAGCCTCTGACGATGCATCTTCATTTCCTAACAAATATCCAAAGCCAGAATATAATGCATTCACGTTAGTCCCATTGAACCGTAACCGTGATACAATGGAAAAACCCAAGTTTAATTTCTGAAAAACGAGTCTTGAATTTCAGTTTTATGTTATTACTGAAGAGTGTGCACGAATATTCTCTATGTTGTACGATTGCCGAGCGTAAGTAGAAGTAATCGGACTTGGAATATTAATTAAAACAAGGCCATCCCCCTCAGCCATTCGAAATCATGCCTTTGACTGTAATACCAGAGTAGTCTTGAGTAGCTCCAGGGTTTTAGGTCTAGCGAAATTTTCATCTGAATTAAGAATTTTAGAATCTTTTTTCATTTTTTATCTAAATTCGTTTTAAAAATCATGAAACTTCATTTCGGCTATCTCAAGTCAATAAATTGTTATCTGCACTTTTACTGGATAAAATGAAATTGCGCAAGTTTTTCTCAACTCGTTTTACAGATGACTTTCATTGCTGCTTCATAGCTAATGATGAGCGAATGCTCGAAACGTTCTATTTTTATGAGCTTTTTATCTTCTGGAACAGACATTTTACGATTAAAACTATTTCATAGAGTTTTCCTAGTTTTCTTTTTCGCTGAAGATTAGGAAGTTCGCAAAGGGTTGCCTACATACATGGCCAGGTGGATAGACGAGATCTCTATCCGAGACTCTCTTGAGGAAACAGGCCTTCGCCTTGTGCTGAAGTGTAAAGCCGAAATTACGATTAGAGGTCATTTTTTTGAGCGAAGTCTCGATTTGTTCATATTTTATTATGTGTCCTATCCTCCTACAGGATTGTAAATTAGAATTTTTTCTACCCTAAATCTATTTCGCATGTGTAAGATATACCTAACCCGATGCGTTGAGAACGAGCGTCCGGCTCTGGCGTATTGCAAGAACATTCGGACGCAACTCGGGGAGAATCCTTGGTATACATAACGCCAAGTTCCTCAAGTTTCTCATTGTGCGAGGCGCGTCAGAAGTCATCATATGACTACGCTGCAGGAATATTTGAGTAGTTTGGAGTCATTTCTAGGCCTCATTTCACCCTTTCTATCGCGATCGCCTGCATTCACAGCTGCAATTGCTCCAGTCTCTAAACAAGATGTCGCTGAGCACGATGTTAATTCCATTGAATATTGGCATAATAGTTGGACGAAATTCAAACGCGAGCTTTACTTCCTCATAAAAGTCGTATTTTTCACCTTTACACGTACATAACGACTTTGTGCGTGGGATATTCGGGAGGTATAGTCAAACCAGAAAATGATAACGAAATATTCCAAACGTTAGGGCCGCATTTGGTATAAGTTGGTCTTGCAACACTACGCGGACTCCTCACGGTTTGTTGGCACTTCAATATTCCTGAGACGCAACACTCTCCGCTGGCATGTCGACTGCTGCGCATTATTCTTTCCAAATAGGCAACCTGATCATCCGCTCCTGTCAATTAGAATAAGCTCCTTCAGTTGATGAACCGAAAGCCCTAAAAACAACTATTAATGCTCTACCTTCAAAATGAATACAAAGATTGCAATTGACGATGATCCTGAACTTCTATCCGTTTATTTTAAAAGTCGTGAATTAGTTTGAGGTCAATTAAGAAATCTGTCAGTTGATCATTCGATCACTTCACTGCTCAGTTCTTAACGACTCAATTACTCCATAGTTTTCATTTCGATGAGCACTCGATCATTATTCTCGGAGAAAAAAGTGATGCGAGGCAGCTGAACGATTGTAACGATCGTAAAGCTGCCACGAATTTATTCGGTGTTCAGTTCGGCGGGTAAAAATTTCAAATTGATATACCCACAGCAATGATGTTGCTGCCAGTAACTCTGTATATTAAATGCTATCAATGGCCGCGAAATTCTCGATACGGCTATCGGCTTCACACAGGTGCAAAAATATGAAAGTTATACGAACAATTCATGTGAAACGTAGATATCAAGTTTGAAGTGGGCATCCTAAGCGTCTCAATTTACTGAAGATGATGTATAATTTTCACTCGGCAATACAGCTGCTTTTGGACAAGCGCTCTGGAAAGGCTGTCATAACCCTCACCGACTAAATTATTTTTCCGATATTAGCCTATTTTTGCTCGTAACGAAAAAGTACCAGCATTCATATGTATACATTTAATAATGCTGCATTCAGCTTTTCACAAAACACTGAGCATACTTATATACGTATATATATGCAATAAAGCTGCGTTGAGTTTCGCACGAAGCACTCAGTGTACGAGTACTTACGCTAGAGGATTTTGAAATCTATGCAGTCAATAGAGGGCTAGTCAATAGTGATTGCCAAGCCGAGCATTTGAGGTTCTTATTCAGCACGCACGCGTCAATGACTCAAGTGACTCGCATTCCACTAATTAGGTTCACTCATAAAGATTTTTTATCCCAACTCTTGCACGGGTCCGTTAGTGCCCGGCTCTGTACGCCGCACACGGTGGCAGTGACGCCACTGTGAACAGTTCAGCCGCATCACGTTGCTCTCGTGCATGTCACCACGTCCTGCTCATGGGGTTTAACACGTTTGCTGCGATGATATTATTTTCCCAGGGGCAAAACGACCCCCCGGTGGCTCGTCTCGCAGTTAATGTGTTAAGGATGGTATTCAGAGAACATCTGACCTCTGAAGCTCGTTAATTTTTATTCCTTCGAATTTTCAAACTTCATATTCTCTCTCATTGCTATACGTGCTCCCAAATTTCAGTTTTCACCTCAACAACCTCCAGAGTTCATGCTAATCATTCCAGTTGTTCTCACCGCTTACTTTTATATTTACCGATCTTTCAACTCCAGTAACCAAATCTGGAATGTTTTTGGAATACGTCAATTATCTCCTTAAGGAGCAAGGCTTCGGCTGCTGCTCTTCAATACATGCATCACTGCACATATTGAATGTGTGATGTATGTATACTTGGAATATTGCCTGCACGTTTAGAAAATTACTCGAGCATTCATAGGCATTATTTGCGCATTTACAGAACCAAGTCCGGTATCGCTCCCTCTGCGCGTGAAGGGTAAAACTCGTGTTCTCCCAAGTTGCAGCCGTCGTCGTTCTTTTGAGACGAGCAAATGCTCGAGGAACATCTTAGCTGTCGACGCTGTCGAGCTTCTATTTTGCTTTGGAAGGAGGACTCGTGAGGAAACAATGCGGCGGAGTGACGGGGAAGAGCCCTATTATGGCGGAGTCGTAAGGCCTTGTCGATGATTCTCTTGCGGTATTTACGACGCAACTCTTGGTCGTCGAGAGTGCGAGTCTTCGGCAGCTCCTCTTTAAGCGATCCACAGGTGGAGAACTCTACGATACTACCTGCGTCTTGTACTGCCACACGTGCCTTCTGAACTGTACAACGGGTGGAGAACTCTACGATACTACCTAAGTCTTGTACTGCCACACGTGCCTTCTGAACTGTACAACGGGCGGTGAACTCTACGATACTACCTACGTCTTGTACTGACACACGGGCCTTTTGTACTACAACGGGAGGAGAATCCTATGACGTTACCTAGGTCTTGAATTAGCACACATTCCCTCTGTACAACGACAGAACTCTATGTGGAGAATATTACGAAGCTACCTACCTTCTCGTACTGACATCGTATGTACAACGCTGCAAAGACCACGTAACTTGTCAAAGAATTATTTATTTCACCTGACCATTAATTCTTTTTCATTGATGAAATCGGATGTAGAGATAGCTTCATGAGAGGCATGCAATTTCCAATGTCCAAGGTCATGGAAACGTTTTTGGATTTAATAAAGTTACTGAAGTAATAGACATTTTTGCATCGAATGGTAAAATTTGCGTATGGGTTACGCTACAGACAACATGCGTTTTAAACTCTTCTCAAAACACCGCCCTATTATAGAATTTAGTCAAATAGTCTTGTATCAAAGACCACGTGTAGAATATGAGATTTAAAATTCATTTTAACTAATGAAGGGCGTGGAATTTTTTCATCTTTGCTGTGCTTTCGATACACTCGTCATGCGGGGACCCATGTTACACGCTGAAACATTGCATTGCAGAGTTGGCCTGGTTTCTGAAGCATTATAATCATTGCGCTTTGTTGGTGAACTGCTGTGTTATGTTCAACTCGGATGCACAACAGTTAGGTTCACACTAAGTAGCCTGTGTAGTTAAAGCGGCTTTAAAGCTACCGAGGCGACAATATAGCTCGCCTCCTTCTCGAAGACTACAAGCCAGCTAAGGGTTGTATGGCCGGCATCCAGTTGCATCAGGCTCCAGTTGCATGGTCGCCACTGGGCTTCACTGCTGGCGGGTGAGATGAAAAGACGAGTTCATCTGACGATGTTCCCAGAAAAAGTTTACCTTTCGCTTATAAACTCTTTTGAAGTTTAATATGCGTTCACATAAGACGAGGGCCCAGTTTAGAACTCAAGCGTGACTTAGAAGTGGTGCAAGGAGAGTTTGAGTAGATTTTTTGCTAAAGAACTGAGGCTGCTTGCAAGCCCAGACATTAATCAATCCTGTAGTTTTGAGCAGGATATCCTTCATTTTCTCATGAAATGCATGTTCTCAAGCAAGCTAACATTTCATGGATCAAATTCACTGCCAACCCCGTGAATTTTTCTTATAATTAAAAGGCGACCAGCGTCGTTTTGGAAGCAATAATGATATAAAGTGGAAGGTCACTTCGAGCTTTAATC
This sequence comes from Orchestia grillus, assembly GCA_014899125.1. Lineage (NCBI taxonomy): Eukaryota > Metazoa > Arthropoda > Malacostraca > Amphipoda > Talitridae > Orchestia > Orchestia grillus. The sequence continues at coordinate 14,894 of VOMN01029247.1, read as the reverse complement.
CCTGGATTAGATTGTTAATCTTACTCTACTTCGAATCTTTTTAGTACATTTTGTTTTTCATAATTTTCCATTGAATTGAGTTAAAAAATTGATGTTTTTTTATTTTACCGGTAAACACATACAGCGTAAGCAGATCGCACATCATGGAGTGTTAATATGGAGTATCAATATTTCGACCTCTTTACTCTTGCGTTATTTCAACTAACGCACAATTCTATCGAGTCACTCGAGTCATTCTTTTCTTATGGTTTGACCACTTTTTTTCAATTTCATGACATTTCTCTTCTTTACTTTGAGCACTTTCCGTCTATCTCATCATGTATGTTCGTTCCGTCTAGTTCGTGCACCAACTTGGACTGTTGATAGAAATACCGAACTTTACCGCACAAACGTGTCTCTCGCCCTCGCATTGAATCATTATCAACCAACTTCATTTCCATATCTTCATCCCCTCCTTCGTCACTTGGGTTCCTCTAAGGTATTTTTAAGCGGACCCTCAAAGTTCGCTGATATTCTCCTCGCTGCCAACTCCTGGCGCGGCATAATCACTCGAGAAACTGTTGACCTCTGCTGATGCACGTCCCGGGGGACCGTCCCGAGACTAGCTCTCGCAATTGCCAAAGTGCTCGGCCTGGTTACGGGCGTCTCACCGCGACCTAACGATTCCCAGCAGAACTTGTGTTCCCATGCATCCCGTCGGGGATTGTGCTTATGAACCGAGCTCGAGTATCTCGCTCATTTTTCTTGCCAAGTCTCACTAATGCGAGCATTTTCAAGACATTCAACTCGACTTCCTGCTGAAGTTCTGTTCAACTCCGCATTAGTTGGATATACACTCAGGAATAGAGCAGATCAGTTCCCCTAATGGTGTGTTCTTTTTTGATGTTGCTCCTGTGGCTGCATTGCAGGAAGCTCATTCCTCTCTGAAGTATGCTCAAGTCTCCAGTCTCATACTTTTGCTCGGGTGTAGCTCTCGAGGCTATGGTCCAATCCAACTTAAATTGAAGTACGCGACTGAGCATCTCTTTGTGAATTGAACGTTGCTTTTAGGGGTTATTTTCATTTAGAACATTATCCTACGAAATTTATGGAGTCTATCTAGGGAATTACAACTGAGATGTGCCGTAAAATCTAGCCTGCTCACAAAAGTTTGGGTTGTTTATTTTGTACGTAAATGACTACTTCTCCATGAATGCGAATCTGGAAGCATCCATACAAACAAATTCCACTCCAGGTGGGAAACTTTGTGGGCGAGGTTTTGCTTTGCTGGAACCGAACACAAGCCGTGAAATTTCCACTACAATTAACTCGAGGCACAACCCTGAGCCTTGGCTGCTAATGCTGCCGTCGTAAAAGAGTGGGCCCATCGTTCTCGCTCTAGTGAGTATCGATTGAGCCACTTCGAGATTTAAAACATTCCGTCCGAAAAACATTCTTAATTCAATCGCACTCGGTGTTAAAATAGGATTACAGTAGGCTGGAAAATACACGAGTGCTTCCATTTATCGGATTTATTTTCGTTGTTTATTTTTCATTATTTTGAATATCAGCGATCTTTTGAACTACAGATAGGTAAACTGTCTCTTTCTGAAGCATTTTCCATGATTTAACGCGATATAGCTAGCTGAGGAAATGATTCTCGAGCTTTATAAGCTGTTTTAGATAGAAGCAAACATGGTCGTTAACTTGACATCAGTTTTGATTTATAATAAAAGATTTGTTGTCCTTACAAACTCTATTCAACCAGTGCTTTACTGGTTGAATTCGGTGCTAAAATGACGAGTTACGCTATAAAGGCCCGCCTGCGTCACAAGACTGGTGCCACTTCTTCGAGCAAAGTTGAACGCAATTATCGCATACATGGATGAGGGTGCAGCACGTTTTTTGTGCAAAGCAAAATGCAGTCTTGCTGCATGAATAATTCGGTCGGGAAAGAGCTAACGTCAAGTTTATAAAGTACTAGACGACTCGTGACCCGTTAGGTCAATTTAAATTCATCAAAATCAAAGCGTATCCAGAAATATATACCCTATGCAGTTAAGTCGGTATCCACAATACAGGATTAAACGAGGGGTATAAATTTCGAATATCTCAGATCCGATAGAAAAACGTGTGCACGTTTCAAGCAAACAAGCAAGACGACCAGAGTTTTAGTATTATATAGATTGAAATTTTTTAGTGTAAACTAGAATAAAGCCCTTCACACCAATTTATGGTCACCTGCGGTTGTGGTGTATATCTTGTGATGGGACTCAAATTTCTTCGACATGGCTTAACTTTAGGGATTGGAACCCTCGTAGGACTTGCTGCAAATAGGGAGTGCATCTGATGTCCGGATGTTCATGATGGATCATAACATCAACCAGTTCCATTTACGGTTGTCCAGAATCCAGATACGGAGCTCTCATACCAGTGCTTCACATTCCTATCAATGTTGTACATGCCGTAGAGATATTTCTGAATGCTAATTCTGACGTTTTCTTGGTCGGTCTGTTGTAGAGCGTACCTCCTAATTCCACTACGCCGTACAATCCTGGACATTTCCCTACCGTTGTGTCCGGGAGCCTGCCTGGGAGATCTCAGCGACTGGGAAGTACCAGTCTGCTGCACAGCCATTAGCGTGAAATACTGTTACGTTGGTCGTATCAAGCTTGAGTCCGGGAATAGCATAAGCTGACTACTTCTGTTTTTGTCTTAAAAAACACCTATGTACTCAAGCTAAAATACAGAGCTCGAATTCAACTAACACTCGCACATATACACAGTTGAGCCAACCCCTGTAGTTCGTATCAAGTCGACAGCACTATCTCACTCGCGTACAACTTTCATTAGACTCGCTCCTTATGTTGTTAAGCTCAGTCCTAATTTCGCTCAGCGTTGCTCCCATGGCGGTCAAGAACGTCCCGCAAACGCAAAGTTATGACCGTCTCATGAGCAGAGCGCTCGGTCTTCGGGAGACGGGCAGTAATGTCGCTTTGTTTGCATAATGCAGGTGAAATGTGGCGGGCCTGTACGACCATGCAGGGGCTACGGAGCCTCAACTTTCCTCTCACGTTTGAAACGGTAAATTAATTCTACACGCATAGGATAATTTCCGAGCTTTTCACACATGTTCAGGGCTCATGTTTGATACTAAGGACGGCCAAAAATATGCGATGGTTATATACGATTTATAATTTTCTCATAACCATAAAATTGAATGACTGGGGAGGGATGGAACTAAGTAATAATCCGGTTTTGCTGAACGCGTCAACGGTGAGCTAGATCGTAACCGACGTGAATCAACAGACCTCTCGCATTCCTTAGTATTCGAACTAACTTATCATGTTATATTTAGCAGCTTTTGATGCTTTGTTATAAATGAGCATCCTGTCAACCGGTATGAAGAGCCCTGAACAATAGCGTATGCATGACGCACTTTCCCTCGGATAAAATAGTAGACTTCGTTAGTAGCACTGCAAACAATTATGGTGAGTCATTATAACTTGCTATAATTAGGAGCCTCGTTCGTTTTGTACACGTATAAATCGAGTAGGAGTAAAATCTATGTTTTTCTCAAAGATCAGGGAAGACATCCCTTGCGAGGCACTGTTAAGTTATTTAAGCAACAGCTAAGCCTTTAGGACTTCCACCTTCCGTGCTTACTTTGCTTCTTTTCCTTTTCATGAATTCTTCGCTGATTATTCGGTATCTTTTCTTTTTTTTCTTTCTGAACTTGCTTTTTTTATGCGCAAGGAATTTTGTGTGGAAACAAACCTGTGCATAGATTCCACGTTTTCTTCAGTCATTGCTTAATGGTTCCTTCTTTTCTTTCTCTAGGGATCGCATTCCTCATGGCTAGGGAGCTTGAAGCTAACAAAAACAATAATTTAAGGAAGACAGAAACTCTCGATCAAGCTGCTAATGAAACATTTGAAGAGTGCGCATGGCCTCTCACTACACTGTTCGATTACCAAAAGTTTACTTCCGGATGCGCCAGTCAGGATCTCCTTAGAGTGCCATTCTGGCCATAACACTCCCGATTCACCGTTGTACCTAACTACAATTTTCAGCGTGAACTGTGACACATTTGTTCCAATTGATTGGTGCTGATGGAAAAGCAGCACTTTTCAATGAGATGGAGTTTCTTCACGTTGTCGAATTAAGAGCCAGTGGTCACCTGTAATGATCACCTTAATTTATGTCGCCAATAACTGTACTGCTAAAAAATCCGTCTGCTTCACCGTATGTTTCAGGTACTGCACGTTGAGATTTAGGTTTTTCCATTGGATGGGTTTCAATGTAGGTTTTATTTTATAATTCCTCAAATTATATTATTGAGGAACGATATAGGATATCCATCAAATGATTGACTTGAAAACTTACCGGCTGTATGTGTGAGGTGTTATTTGCGATGAAACTTGGCTAATGGTTGTGAGCAGCAGCACCGTCTTGCGAGAATGCCATGGGTCGGATATGCCCTCCAACTTCATTTTAGTTGACGGATAAGTGTTCGCTTTAAATGGAGTGGTCAAAGAAACTACAGCTATGTATGGCTTGAGTAGGATGAGAGATAGATTTTGTCACGAACGATTGAGCAATATTTCGTCGCTAATTGTAGAAATATTGACGAGCAGTAGCTCCCTTGAAATTTTTTTAAAATACGGATAAACTTCAACAATGTGAGGACAGCTATGGAAAATATTTAATAAACGTAGGTTTTCGATCCCGAACTGTCTGCATAGTTAAATAAGTCTTTTGAGAAGTTGTGCGCGTTTTTTATTCACAATATTATTAGTGATATAAAACATATCAAAAGTTACACGAATATTACGAGTTATTTCTTGAAATATAGGTATGAAAGAAAAGAATGCAGGTTGAAGTACGCATCTCACTGCATCAAAAATTTACTGTTCATAACTTACGACGCGCAAAAGACGCAGTTTTTCTGGTTGTTGACACAACTGCTTGCTTCGTGTGCGAGTCTTCAGTTCAGAAACACGACGCCATTTAGTCAGTCCAGGAGGCAGAAAGACCGCCGTTTCATTAGTCCAGGAGGCAGGCAGGACGCCATATCCTTAGTCCAGGAGGAAGGCAGGCCGCCATTTCATTAGTCCAGGAACAGGCCGCCATTTCATCAGTCCAGGAGGCAGGCAGGCCGCCATTTCATCAGTCCAGGAGGCAGGCAGGCCGCCATTTCATTAGTCCAGGAGGCAGGTAGGCCGCCATTTCATCAGTCCAGAAGGCAGGCAGGCTGCCATTTCATCAGTCCAGAAGGCAGGCAGGCCGCCATTTTATCAGTCCAGGAGGCAGGCCGCTGCAGGTGCTGCTTCTCTTCACAGAGGACGCTGTTGTGATCACAGTTGTGTACAAACGTAATCTTAATCTCTTATTGTTTATCTTCTTTTTCTGTAGTGAGAAGAAGAAACTCCAGTAATTCAATATGCTAATACTTGGTTCATACTTACTAGTAATTTTCTATTGTGGTTAAGCACATTGGAAAACTGGACGAAAGAAAATTCTGAAAAATCAAGAATTTTAGTTTAAAATTCTCTTGTGCCTAGACTTTCGTAGAAGCTTTTCATTCTAAATACAATCCTCATTCCGTTAACAGATCGCTATAATTTAGAGAAATATATGAAACAACCCTTATTTGTTCTGATTTAAATCAATAAATTTCGCAAAATTGCAATCAACGACATTCTTTCTAGTAATTTGATTTTTTCTTCATACATTGTTACCCTGCTCTCGGCAGATGCGATTCTCAATATCACATTTCCCCACTTGGACGTACCCCATTTGCGGATGCGCTAGTCTAATGGCTAAAGTTTTCTTTGTTTGTTCCCTTGTTAACGCAAGCTGCTGAAATGTGCAAAAGCTTGGGTAAATAAATGAAAATAAATAGCGGATGTTTGCAATTACTAACCCTGCAATATGCATCCTAGGTGACCCTTACTCCAATAAATAAGAATATTCATTGTGATGGAGTAACGCGAATGCTAAATATTTACACTGGCTTGTACGGGGTCGCTTAGAAGCATTTGACCCTCGCGTTGACAAGTAAATAGGATACGAAGTTAAATGGCATCCTTTTTAAAATATGGTAACCTAATTTAAAGAATTAGTTACTTCATGGTCCCCTGTATTTAGGACGGTCGCCAGCCTCGTGCTCGATGTTTAGAACGCCCGGCCGCGCTCGCGCTTGTGTGCGCAGACTCCCATTCTGTGCGACGCTAAAGGTGCTTGGCAGAAGCAAGGGAGGCTCTTTTGATCCCCGCAGACTGCCCCCGATCCTCCAAGTCTCCTGAAGTTTGACTAACTTTCCGTCGCATAACTTCGAAAGCTCGTCAAGTTTAAGGATCTACAGCAGCTCTAAAACTTTATTTTGCAGTCGCACGGGGCGTCTTTTGATCGCTTTTAGCACTTGATGAATCTCACTCCTTGCTTGCCGAATGGTCTTTGCAAAATTACCTGAGGGAATTCGTTTCGGCTGCGAGAGACACTGCATATATATATCACTTGAACATGACGCTGCGGAATGAAGTGGGATTGTATTTGACGCGGAGACTCTCAGGCCAGGTAAAATACTGACTTGAAATTCTTCTTCTACGTGTTTTTTGAAATTCATTAGGCCTCCCAGAGCTGTTCGTTGTGGTGAATATTTTTCCTCACGATTTTCTTCGCGGTCACGGTGATGCGCTTCACGCTACAGGAATTTGGACCCAAGCACAGACTGCGGCCTCTGCAGCTGCACTCAAGTTTTCCGCGCCATGGGTGGGGCTCTGAACTTCTGCAGGCTATCAAGCTCAGCTGCCTGATGCTAAATTTCAAGACAGTGAGCTGCGACGGAGGTGAGCAGCCGCTCTAACTCTGATGATTTTGAATGCCCAGTAGTGTATTCGAAACCCCTTGACACTCTCTAAACGGAGGTAGAATGCCTGCGCACCTTATTAAGTATTTGTGATTACCTTCAGGATTTCGTACTTAGAGTCGTCAAGCTTGCGTCTTTTGGTTAATAATACACAAAACAAAGATTGAGCTACGTTTACGGTTCTCAGTAGCCGCTTGAAAACTCAATTCGTATCCAAAGGTATGAGTAAAATAACTAAACTGCCAATATTAGCAGCGCAATCTCTGTCGGATGCACTGCAACTCTGTGTTACCAAGAGCCTCGAGAAAATAGTATGCAATCATGTCTTTTTCATAAGCTCCCCCACAAGATGACAGGCCACTATGTCTCTGCCTCGCTCCTCTCCTGTGGGACGCTGGTGAATAGCAAATGGGCTTGGCTGCAGTGGTCGCCTCGCTCCCACGATACAGAGCAGGATTCGAAAAAGAATTCATGTTCCGAGTGGGTGGAAGAAGCGAAGGCGATGATCTGCCATAGTAGTACCTTGGAGGCTGAGCCCTACTCGAGGGGTGTGCGGGATCCTTGAGCCCCACTGAAGGATGACACTGACGAGCCTCGTCGTTGTAACGTGGGGAATTGTCCCTCCTCTGAGGTGACCTGAGCTACACGCCGCAAATGCTGTGCAACTCCTCTTACAGGACGCTGTCGTGACGTCCGCCTGGTAAGAATATAATCTTAATCTCTTATGATTTAACGTTTTTTTCAGTCGTGAGAAGAAGGTCTACGGTCATTGTGATTGATCCCCACCACGACCGAGTGTCTTCTGCCTTTCAGAGGTCAATATTATACTTAAAGTTTTTGTTAGCACTCTGAAATGCACCTTGCTCTCGAAAAAACTCATCGCGGATAAATAGAATAGATTCATTCTACGAATAAAAGTAACAACGAGATGATGAATACAAATCCTAAGACCAAAGACCGTATGGACACTACTGCTTAAGGGTGCAGCATCCCCTGTGAAGAGATTATTACTGGCGTATTGATGACCGGCTCCAATAGCGTGTACAGGAGACGCTGGCGACCGAGTTAATATGCACTAATTTACCGGGTAAGAGGCAACGGCGCTAATTCTGAACGAAACGGGTATTACATATTTGAACTGCTTCCAAGTTGAGCTGCGTCTCCCTCATTGTCATTAATTATATTTAAAGGCAATGTGCGTTGGTGGAGCAAAGCTGAGGACGCTGCAGTAACGCTGTGGACGCTGCAGCAATATTGTATGCTCCACAAGTTGCGCTGGAACGAAGGCTCATCTGGAGAATCCCAATTAATTCACCGTAATTGTCCTTCATGCGCTGGAGGTCAAGCTTGGTCGATTTTCCGTCCACTAATTTCGGCCGCTTTCCCTCGTCAATTAAATTACATAGCTTCTCAAGCCATTCCAATTATAGAAGTAAGCAAAAGCAGAATATGATGCCGAGGGTTGAGTTGCGAGGTACCTCTGGCTCGGCTGTGGCGTTCTCAGGACCCTAGGCTAGAGTGTTTCATACGGTTGTCGGTTTCAAAAATCTAAAAACGAAGACAGTGATGCATACAGAATGCTTTTGCTTGAAAGTTTATCAGGGTGCTGTTCTATCTGCTGTCCTATAAAACTTATTGCTCACAAATTCAGGAGTAAACAAAATCGGCGAAGAATATTATGCTCTGCATTGATCATGCCTAACGTTTAGAACATGCACTGCCGTAGAATTTATTTAAGTTATAATATCAAATCGTGCGTAAAACCGGTACCATGCATAAGGAGGACGAAGGATTACTATTGCAAACTTTTTTATTCCTTTTAAACGAACTCATCCTCATGTTACCCTGCTGCTCTACGGGGAAAATCCAAGGGCTCATTCGACCAAATTTGTGTGTTATGCTTGCACCAGGAGACTGTTGGTGCACTCGCCGCCGCTGCTGCCGTTGTTGCCGCCTCTGCTGCATGTGAAAAAGGTGAGCGTGCATTGCAATTTGCCCAGCGAGAGGGGCTTGGATAGTTGACAAGTCGGTCCACTTCCTTCATCGCTCATTGGTTACATGTTTGCACCCCTTCATCATTGCCATCGAGTACGTTCACAGTCCTTGGGTTCAAGATTGACGGTACGTCGCAGCGCGGTATACAATTACAGTTCAAAATTTAAGGGCATAACTAATAATTAACTCATATTTTGACTCCAGTAAACATTAGCTTGGTTTATGTTTTGTCCGAAGCCGACAATTTTATGACATAGCAAAGTGCTCATTAACGTTTGTATTTTGCACTGCGACACTCCTGTATTTTACAAATTTCCTGAGTGTGTCGAGTGGCCTGCGCATCTCATAGCATCCGGGAAACGTCAGCTACAAAGTAACTCGTAAGAAAGAAGGCGTGTTTGCACGCTCCTCATACTCGGGATGGAGGTAGGCAGTTAATACGGCCATCATCCTTTGGCCTTCATTTGGACGCACCACATCGACCAGTCTTACCCTTCCATCGAAGGCTAGCGTTAAAATTTACCGTACACTAATAATTTGTGGCTATATTTTTAACCATAGTTCACAAACGCAGTAATGAATCGAAAAGTGAAATGAAACTTTATAATGCTTAATTAGAGGTGATTTAATTTCCATTGTGAATGAGGAAACGGAAAGAAACGTGGGATATTTGCAAAACCTCATCCGATACGGGAATTCTCTCATAAAATTAGAAATATTGACCTGTGTAACATATGAGTGAGAGAGGCGGCTTCATGCTTGCTTGTGAGAAACTATAATTCAGTTGAAATGTCTATTATCTTGAAGTGCAGTACTACTTTTGTCTAAGGGATGGCATTTGGAGACATACATGCCAGAATTCGTAGGCTCCGATTAATCTTGACACACTTGCGTGTGATGTTAAGTCCGTTCATTCGTTAGCTTAGTGCTGCAGTGGCTGGTGGCTAGTGAGGCTATGTGAATATGTGCGCAATAAATACATCGAGGTTACTCCTTCCAATACCGTACGTGTTATTTGCACTTCCTTATTTTACGAAAAACTTTATAATAACATCTAGGTGCCCTCTCCGTTCATCTATACATTTCTGTTCATTCTCCGGATCTATGTACAACTACAGTCTACCAGGTAACGTGGTGTTGGATAGCTCTCCATACCAAGCTTGAAATTATTCGTCATGAGTGTCGCAATACACTGATTAGTGGGCCGGTTTTGAGGCAAATGTATTATCATTTTTTCGAGTGTACCTTCGTTTAAGTACGGTAGTGTCCCATTTGATTTGAGATGCGTGAGCGCACTGCATTCCCATTTATGTCCCAAGTTGCCCAAGTTCTTTTATAAGTTTTGAAGAATGTTTAGGTTAAAAATTTTGAGGGTCAAAAGCTCGAAGTAGCATTATGTTTCTGCATCATATATTAGGAAGGATGCCACACATGTGCCGTGAATCTTATTAAGTTCCTGAGAACGTCCGACGTGACTTTCCCTCAACAAGAGCAACACTGAAAAAATTCAGAGGAATAAATAGTAGAATTTTTTCGATGACTACAACTGTATTAATATTTCACTTGCGTGTTGAAAAAACAACCGTTGTCGATCTTTTATTCCAATTTTGAGACTTTTGAGGAAAGAGTAAGCCAGCAACTAATTGCAATAAATTGCGGAAAGAAATATGTCTAAAATTACTAAGGAAAGTTTTTTCAATAGTCGCTTCTTTGTTCAAACCAATAAGAACATTGTGAAGTCTTGACGCGAGAGTTAGTGGGTCTTGAAAATTACTCATCTACGAATCTCACGTGAAAGACTCCGTACATCGCTTGTACATTTCCGTTTCGAGCGTAATTTTGCCCCGTATATCAGTACGTGATCTCGGCAAATTAGGCCACCTTCTAGAGGGCAACTCGGCACATAGCCGCGTTGAGGAAACGTGACGAATGACGCCTCGAGAGGATGCACTGACGCGTCACGCGGTGAAAGAAGCTAGTGAGTCAAGGCAACAGAGGATGAAGCTTTGATTCGCAGCTTGTTGGCTTCACCTCGGTGCGGATTTTAATGCCTTGGCCCACTAAATTTGATGGCATTTGCAAGAGACGTCAGCAGTGAATTTTACTGTTTTCTAGAAGCGATGCACTCAGGCTCCAGTGAGATGAGGTGAAACTGAAAGTAGCCATATTGAAATAAATAATTGAAGGTATTTTTGATCATGAGTAAAAAATGGTCCTGAAAATCAAAACAGATATTTAATAAAATATTAGGCCTTTTAATCGCGTAATGTTAAGCAATGACTGTTGGTAATTATTTATGAATATGAATATTCATCACGTATAAACTCACGTACGAGTTTTTCTCGATTCGTTACTGAAACTTTTTTTCAGGTCCAAATGGATTATGGAAAATTTGCAAACGTAACGTGGGTTGTTGAAAAGAACATAAAATGTTAGTGCAGTTGCAGGTTGCATAAACTCAGAAAAGCACTTCATTGCAGCGCATCCCCTGATTTTTCCTCAGTTTATTGGCGAGTTTCTTATCACTGCAGTAAAACCTGACACAGAAATTCAGCATGGATGTGCCGTGTGCTCTAGGGATTGCAGTGAAGAAACTTTAGTTTCATGGTCTGAGTTTACTCACAACCTTAATAAAATTTTAACAACTGAACATATTTGAAAGAGCAGATAGTGAGAACCTGAGTTTCTCCGTACTAGGGAATGTGTTCGTCGAATGTTTTGGAGCATCATGCTAGTTTTTCTTTGTTGTGTGCCGTATAGACATACTTTTCAGGCGTCATTTCGCACTAAAGATAAAAAGAAATCAATTTAGTACTTAACATACAGGCATTATGGAGTTAAATGAATCGAATTTGAGAATCGATAATTGTTATAGTTAGGTATGGTTATTATTGATTGTTCTATGGTAGTTAGTCTTATTCTTCAAAATTATATAACCGAGTCTACGGAGTTAATTTAACCTTGTCATAATCATTATGTTTTAGAGTTTGAGAAGCTCGCCTCTTCTATTATTTTATGATTATTTTTAGCCACCGTTCAGAACTGGTAAGAAAAACGAGGAAAGTTAGTCTCGTCTGTAAATGAACACGGATTGGCAGGCATAGGATTAAGGCGTCTCAGTACAGTCTCTACTCTCACACTTCTCGCTTTTAACAGGGCAAGGTTTGAAAAGTTCAGTGAAATGATTTGAGGAATTCATCAAACGTTTTCTTTACATTTGAGAGTTTTTGCACTTACGTATGAACATACCAAAAACAAATTAATGTCACAATATTTTAGTCAGTTTTTAAAATCCGTAACTCATGATTTGATTCCGCTGTTTTATTGTTCACGGTCTCACCGAATTAGTTTGAAGCCCCGGTTGGTTGAAGGGCAGGCGCACATTGATGTGCGTAGATCGTGCCGGAGCCTCCAGCGTTCATTTGCGCGATCGAAATGGACACTTGAGTGTCTGCCGCGGCAGCGTATCGCTCGCTCAGGTCATTACCCCATCTGCACTGAACTGCTCCACTTTTCTCAGTGTCGTCTGAGCTTCCACGGAGCTGAAGGACGACTTGACCAGAAACACGGCCCTCGCGAGCAGCTAGCGCACAGGGCTTCAGAATCTCACCGCCCTCTGCTGGCTGAGCTCATGCAAACATGGCACCTGAGTCGCTCCCCCCACTTGGTCACGCATCTTTTTACACACAACATGAAACTCGCACAGCAAAAAAAGCACTATCACACCATGATCACTGTACATACGAGAGTTCTTGGCTTGATCTGCAGGGAGGGGACGGCGTCCTGCGGGCCCTGATTTCCTGGGAGTGCGGGACCGAGGAGACGAGTTTAAAACCGTTGTAGGCATCGCCAGACCGGCGGTGGTGGGACGCCATTGAAACCCGCAGCTTCTTGGGAAAATAAGCTCTTTATTCTATTGTGCTATGTAATACGGTTTTTGTCACACGTAATTCAGTGTTATTTCCTAAATCCTCTCATGGCGAAACAATGGACAATGCTCATCATTTCTATGGACCTTCGCTTTTGAATTATATTTCTATTATCTATTATATTTACAGCTAGTATTATACTGAAGAAGACCATGTTTAGAAATTCATCAATTTAAGTTCTAGCGCTGAGTATTTTAATATTACAAGGAAATAGGGAATTGTCGTTGTAACCCATGAACAAAGCCCAAGTGAACGGTTTTTACTTAGTGTTATTCAAATGCACAGTTTCCCTGAGTTTTAAGTTAAAAGCTTGAGGAGCAAAATCTTGCTCGCGGAGCGAGGAAGTCTAACTGTTCATATATATATATATGTGAAAGACGACATGCGAGCTGCATTCAGCCGTGTTTCAACTCATCGGATGATGAGGCTATTTACTTATAATGCATCGTATGATAATATTTAGTACTTACCTTGAGCTAGCAAAATGAGGCCTGTCAGCTTCTTCCGCGAATGTACTTTGACTCGAACGACATTTTTCGAAAGACATTTAAGTTGTCGTCACGAACAAGTTCTCGCATCAAGAAGCGGGCACGGTATTGCGTCTGACCGCTTGTTGTTATTCAATGAGTGTGACAGAGCGTAAGAACTGTGTTCACCTTCATTACCATAGCATCATGACACATTTGGCTACAGACTGTCACTGAAATATTACTTTCTGCATGTATGTAACTATGAAGTTGTGATTTTTACGGAACAACCTCAACCCCTTTCTATTTCAGAACGCTGCAACCGAATTAATTACCATTGGAACATGCGAATTAGTACAAGTAACCTAGTTTAATTGCTGCGTTGTCATCGGTAATATTATTACCTTTCTTATTGCAGTTATTGGCTGTAGGTTTTGATTTGTGGTATAATTTATCTTGTTAATATCATATGATTAGAGGGAAACATTACGCGGTTTGACGGTCCACCTTTCGGATGGAGTGTTGGAAAGAGCCGGAAGGATGAAGACAGTGTTGACGCTACCACATTACACAGAGAAGGGGTATGTTCCCAGCCATCCATTTGCAGATTACTATCCTCCATCTGCAGATTAGAGAGGCACCGTACCGAGTGATCAGTCACGCCTGGGAGGGCGCAGAGCATTGATCATTTGTGCATGCAGGGGCTCCAGAGCCCTTAGCTCTAAGTCGATCTCTCTGACATCGCTTGGTGGGGCGAGCGCCTGCCTGATCGGCCAGGTGATCGAAGAAACTCCTTTGTCTGATTTGCATGTTGCTACTCGATTGAAGCTTTGTGCAGGCTTGCGAGTGAATTTCCGCGACGGCGATGAAATGCAATTGCAAAAGTCTTCTCGCAAGTGTGGAGCCGCAGTTCTAAGCGACTTTTAAGGAGCAGTTTTGACACGTGTTGCGGACCGGCTGAAAATGACAGGGCCGATCTTTGGTCTGTGATACAATGCGTGCTTGCGCAGATGAACTTGCGTTTATCTGCGCTGGGCACACAAGTGCCCCCGCACCTGTTGAAATTTTCTCTCACGCGACGCGGTATAAATTCTTGAACGTTTTGGATACGACGCCACTCACGCGTTGGCGAGAACTATTCATATCTCCATAAAGTTCAGGATGCCTTCTCTAGAGATACTCAAGCTCAACTTTAGGTAATGATGATCGTGCAGTTTCGTACAGAAAATGAGAAATAATTTCGTGCTGCGATATAATTGTTTTTCTCTGGAATTCATGGAACGAATTCCAGTGCCGTTGACTCTCACACTTTTTACAACACATTAACGAGTGTTGCAGTATGAGGCTGCACGTTGAGAATTTTAAAATTCAATATTGATCTTTCTAAAGAGAATTTGCGTTGAAAATGCCATGAAAACTGATCCTTGAAGTCCAATTCATCTCAGAAAATCATCATTTCTAATGAAGATCATATCGATACGATATCAGACCTCAATATGCAGTGGACATCGATCGATCGAAAGAAAACATAGTTTATTCGTATGTGTTATTAAACAAAGCTCGTGAAAGGGCTTGGACATGATTACGTTGAAGGTCATTTTCCTCTTTTCTCTTTCATTTTCCATGGACGAATGCCTGGCGCTTCTTGCCCAA
>VOMN01029240.1:0-10246 GCA_014899125.1 Orchestia grillus | reverse complement strand
GATTTAATTTCAATTTGTTCAAGAAACATTCGCGTTTCTTGTCACAAACCATAAAAAATTGTGTATAATAGAGCTTCTGCAATTTACGAAAGAACTATCTCTCATTTCTGATTCTTGAAACAAAATAAATTAAGGTTCTGTAATTCATTTGCGAGTAAAAAAAAGCACTAAAATTCATAATTAAATAATAAAAATTAGAATATTCAAAAAGTAAGCTCCACGGACAAAAAATTGGTTACCTGCTCCTGATATGGTGCAAAATCTCCACGAACACAAATAACGGCAGCAATTCCGCGCAGCATTGAATCTACAAGTATCTTAATGTACATTTGGCCGATTTAAAATCCCTCTTGCAACAACCGATCTCGTACTGCGGCCAAAGTACGTGGACGATCTTACCGACGTCCAACGTTTCAATCTGGGGAGTCCTGCAAATTTTCTTTAGGGTACATGTCTGGAGACTTGGCTAGTCAATCTAAATGCCTGACGTATCTAGAATGACTGTTATGTCAATTAATGACAGTTCTAGTCCGATGCACCCAGCAGTTTCCATCCTAAAAGATAGACTGATGCGTTCGTCCCATCGTTGTGGACAGATAGTAAATTACAAGTTAGTTTGAAGCTTCCTACCCTCAAGGAATGCGATCCAACGAGAGCGGAAAGAAGGAACCATTTAGTTCGAACTTTGGAAAACGTGGAATATATGCACAATATGCCTTTCTTCATTCAGATGATGGGAGAATGGACCAAACTTGGTTATCTAGCAGCTCAGTGTAGCCATGCTGGTTCAGTTTAATGAAAATATCATCTAAAGGACCTACATCTGTGTAGTAGATACAGCCCCGGACTGAAACAGACCCTGCTACTCCTTGTATCGCCCCTTGCACACAGTCTTCATGAGGTTTTCGATGAACACGATGCTCACGACGTTACATGACGAACATTGCTATAGACGGAATCGGGATTCATTTGACCACATAGCACATCTTCCCTCCCCTACAGTCCAATGTGCGTGTGCTTTGGCCCAGTTTAAACGAGTGGTCTTGTGGGCAAAAGCTACACATTAGCCGTTTACGACCCATTCTGTTCCATATATCTATGTATAGCAAAAAGTTCCCTACTAAGAGTTCGTTCGGAAATCGAGCAAAAGTTCGTTCAGGCCATCATTGGCATCTCGTAGTAGCTTCAAACTTGTTTCAAAGCGATTCCGACAAAGAATTCGGGACACACGGCGGTGGTTCCGATCGGTTAGTTTTCTTCCGACCACAATTTTGTTTAGAACGACAATATGTACCGGATATTTTCCCTTGTCAGTAGATTCGCATTAAACACTAGTAAATTCTATTTCTTCCTTCACCAAGTGTCAATTAGCCCGACCAAATGCAAAAGCCTCTTTTAGCTATTCCAAAACGTCTTGCGTTCGTCCCATCGTTGTGGACAGACCGTAAATTATAAGTTAGTTTGAAGCTCCCAACCCTCAGGGAATGCGATCCAACGAGAGCGAAAAGAAGGAACCATTTGGTTCGAACTTTGGAAAATGTGGAATATATGCATAGGTATGTTCCCACATAAGATTGCCAGCGTATTGCCATAGCAAGTTAAGAACAAAGAGGAAGAAAATAAAATCAAAAGAATAATCAGAGAAAAAAGTATGAAAAAGTAAAGCAGCAAATGTGGGCACCAAAGATGGAAGTCCTGAAACTCTAGCTAACACTGAGATACTCTTACAGTGTCCCTCTAGAGACGCCAGCCCCATAGCACAAGATAGACCAACGTAGCCAATCTAACCAAATTACCTATGATTGATCCTATACCCGTGAGGGTTGCACCGTTGTGGAGCAACTAAGAAACCAGTCTATAACTTGCCAGCTCTGAATAAAGACTTATGCCTGTTCAGTACTTATATAAAACTTCAGCTACGGTCACAGCTTTGAAAAACGATTGATGAACGCAGTAAAAAAACTAGAGCTCGATAAACAATAGGTGAGTAATTTCTTGTTCATGTAGCTAAAAACGATATTCAACACTGATCCCCTTGAAGGTGGGCGAATGAAGCACACATTCCACGTTTAGACTTTATTTCATCAATTGAGGAAACCAGTATTACGGAACCGACAGAATGCACGCGTCCTAGATCCTAGAGCTCAATTTAAAACCTCAGTGTACACCACAATACAAGATTTTCAAGGTTTATCATACATATTGCAATTTTTACAGATTGAAAAATTTTAAACGTTTAAATAAATAAAAATATATGCTCATCAATAAGTAGTGAAGAAAAATTAGCTTATGGGAATGCTAGATTTCAAGGAATGTGTGACTCGCGTTACCTTGCATTTCCCACACTATGAATTTCGTATCTCTAATAACATTTTCTGGAGCGTGACGAACGAAAACTCTCATGAGTCATACTATATATCTCAGGTATACTGCGTAAGTAGACTTCGATGCTTTGCTAATACTGACTCAGGTCGCTCCTAAACTTTCTGGCCCTAACAGGTCAATTCAAACGATGGGCTTTACATCCAATATTTGTAAATTCATCATAAACGAATTAAAAATTTGAAAAGCTTCAAAACACGGATTATAAGTTACAGCTGAATTTGGGAACTTAAATTTAAGGGAAACAAATTTTCGATCCACCCGGACCCGTGAATTCTTCCATTAAAATGCTCAAAACAAAGCTAATACTTGCAAGCTCGCTAAAAGCCTTTTTGGTTGCGCAAGATCGTTCACTTTTTTATAAGCCACATAAAGCTCATGTTCCAGTTCGGGTTTTCAATCAGTAATATTGATTCGAGAGCACCATGAAAGTTAAATATTTTGAAATGTATTTAAGTGAAAGCCGTATAATATTTTTTTCTTTTCTTTAAGATCGAATAGAGCTACACAAGCACTAAATTTAGTTCAGAAATGCCACCAAGATTTATTTGCGAGCCGGATGCAGTCATCGAAAGAGCCAGTCAGGACTAGCACGAGAGCTGCAGATTGCCGACCCCTGGCCTGCACAGTTCAGCTGGGGTGTCATGGGCGATCAGTGACTGTTGGCGACGGCATTGCCCGAAGCTGCGTTGTTTAGAGGGACGCTAGTCTTGGACCCCTTCGTCGGGATCACGTCCAAGGACGAAGATTCGTACGCTTCTTCGTCTTCGTAGCCGTTGGGGTTCTTCGTCTGCCATCGCCAGAAGTCCTCACCTACACACGTGAATATCTCGGTTAAAATCTCGAGTCGTTCTAAGTAAACTTGGTTGACAAGGTGATTTTCAGAAACATGGGCTACGTAAGGATAGAATTTAGGCCTAGTTAAGATCAGAAAGTTCAAACGTTAATTAATATTTTCGATGATACTAAACGTAGGGCGAGGGAGAAGTAGCCTCCATGTAGCACATCTGTGCTTTTAAAAGTTATAATATTCGTAATCTACTGATAAGCGTTCATTCCTATTTGCTAGTTCAGGTACACATTGAAATAAAACGAACTGAGGAGAAGATAGACTAGATTTTCCGGTTCACTATTCTTGAGGTTTGAAGTATATTTCCTGGAGTAAACAAAATATCCAATATGTTCGGACACACAGCATTTTGAAAACAGATCGGTCATATTTAGAAAACGCTTATTAGATCACAAAGAAAGAAAAAAGCCTACACCAACCTGATTTCTAAAAACTATAACTGAAAAATAGATTTGGTATTTTGAACGTATTGACCCTTTAAAAACAATAAAGACATCTTCAAATAGAAATAAGAAGTCTTTGATAAGTATTTTAAGTTTTAAGCATTGCAAAGGTGAGGTCTGCAAAATTATACAAAACATTACATTTTATAGGACATCCATTAGAACCAAGAATCGTTATTAGAATGCAAAAATAATGAACATGAATTATGAAAATAAGTTGCCCATATCACTTTCCACTCCGACCAGCGATAATAGCTTAGTAGAGAGAAAATGGCGGTCGGTTCATCAATTTTCCAGCTTGGATGCCCAAACTGGGAAAGAATGTTTGGGTAGCATGAGCACAGTGAGAGAGACCGTTGTCATGCATAAAAACGAAGTCTCGTAGTAGCGTAAGAGTAAGGTCATTTAACCAAGGCACTAAAGTTTCTTTCAGGAGTTTACAATAGATAGTAAATGTCACATTAACTTCGTGTATTCCGATAGGATCAATAAGTTTATCCTTTATGATGCCCGCCCATGACTTCTTTAATCCTGTTGTTAATTCCTCAAAGGATATTGACGCTCTACCCCGACATAAACCTAACCCTTCTCCTAGCCATCACGTCCTTCAACGGTCGCCCGGATCTCATCAGTGGGAAGACTGAGACTTAAATCATCTTCAAATGTTTCCTTGCCCATTCCATCTTCAAACTTTTGTGTATTGCCTTAAGAAGGGGCATTTTGAGTGGAACTTTTACGGAAGCTAGGGCCCAAAAATGGGATTTCTTATGTATTTTGATACGTTTGGACAACTCGCTGCCATAAAAATGGATTTATTTGATGGTTCAGATCTTCTAAGGAGCTGACGACCAATATTCCTCAAATCCCCGTCAGTGACAGTCTTTGAAATTCTAACATCCGATCGTCTCTTACTTGGTGATGGGTTTTTCGGTAATTTTTTCAGCATCGACATGCGACCTCATTTGGCTCCATGGCGCACTGGTCACTGTGATGGGCTCACATCTGGGAAGTTAGGGCTCTACTCCCGGTTGAAGCAACTGATGTTCACGGAGCCACGAGTGCTTCCCTTGAAAAGGGAAGCTTAAACCTTCTATTCCTCACATCAGTCACGCATCAATAGTTTTAAGGCATCGAAAACCCAACGGTGCACTGTAACCCAACAGTTTTGGAATAAATAAAGGGACTACTTCATGGGCCATGACATCAGGTGAGGCACCTTTAGCATACCTTGATAACAACTTCTTTATCATCGTCTGTTAGAGCCTTGCAATTCACTGTTATTTTTTCAATTCAAATAACAATTATCGCCCATCTTTCGAAAAAAGCGAGAATGACAGTTAATAAAGATAAACAGCACAACCTAAACAAATAATGTTTTCATAAAGGTGCCAGATTTGCAGTATAAATTTTTTCAGAAATTGATTCCCAGGAAGTTGAGAAACCGTTATTTTTATTACATAGCTATTATAGCAAGTCGGAGGGTAAATACAAAATTTAGATGAAATGATCAATATGCAGTATTTTACATTTGGCAATAAAATAGCTTTCAAGTTAAAATGAGGAAAAATTAAAATTGCAAACATGAAAAGAAATAAAGAAAAATATAATATGATTCATAAAACGAGTGCAGTAAGACAAGCTGTTCAAATCACTCGGCACAAATAGCACACTCCAGCAATTCAAAAAAACAAAAACTGCACAAGCAAAGGAAGAAGCAACACGCATTACAATCTGTAAACTAGAATGAGGAACCAAAATCTTCGGAAACCACAAAAAAGTTAACCAGAATTTGAAAGTAAACCGTTAGGAAGCGAACTGTAAGTACTCGAAGCAGGATTCACTACCGCGCTTTTTAAGAGATTTCAACAACAGTGACGAAATGTATTTCAAATACATAAACATAAAGAAAATGATAGAATCGCGTAGAACTGAGAGGCGCAAGGAAGTGCGCGTATAAGGAGCACCAGAGGGATGAGGAGGAGTAGATGTGATACAGGCATTACAAGACCATATCGTCGGTTTAGTCCAAAAAGAAAGATTGCTATCTTTGACATAAGACGTATTTATTTTAGCACCATTTAGTTTATGTCGCAAATATTTAGCTACAAGGAATCGAAATATGTGCCCTTGACGCAAGAACACATCTTTCGAATACCTGAAATTAAAAATTTTCAACACAAATTAAATGGCGCTTAAAAAGTACGTCTTATGTCAAGGATCGTTCAAGTCCGTAAGGGGTATGAGGAAAGGATGTCCGCTCATGAGAGATGGGAGAGAATGTGATAGGGCATCAAGAAAAGGTAACTACAAGGTGCGAGGGCTATTAGAGGACATTTTTATCTGTTAAATATACAATATTTTAGCACAAATGTATGCATTTAATTGAAATTTTAACAAATATCCTTGATGATGCTTCTTTATCAAATTCTTCTACGACGCCATCCTTGGTTTCAATGACTGTTTCTATGCGAATCCGAAACCACAAGCTGAAATTAAGTGGTCCTTATTCATTTCGGACATCACCTGAACAATGGCGGCCTTCGGTGGAGCCACAGTACTATGAGGATGTCGATTAGTCTCTCTCTCAACAACGTTCCACTCGTAATAGTCGATAGGATTTAAATCTGGCGAGTTTTGAGTCCACAAATTGGGGGTCACATAATCGTAAAAATTCCCTGAAAATTTCTGATAACCAATCTTGGATTTTTATGACTTTGTGAGAAGATGCAGAGTCTTGCTGAAAGACGTATGGCCTTCCATTGGATACTTTATCTACCCAGGGCTTAAAATTCGTTTTTAGAACACCAATGTACCCAGCAGTATTAGCCCTAAGACCCTGTGGAAAAATAAGGTAGTATGACACCACCTTCGCTACTAACAACTCCTAAAACCATCATAGTTGCAGTTAAGGCAACTATGACTGCATGTCCTTTCATTTCTTCGGCAAACATCGTAATTTAAATGGGTTATCTGAAATAAAAATAATATAATAAATGGTTCGAGTATGTACTAAAACGACATGTCCTCAAATATCCCTCGTATCCTATACATACACCGTATCGTTTTTCTTGTGCTCTTCGTCCCTATTTGAACAAAGGCCATCAACGACTAAACATAAATTATACATACTGTTCGCACAAAAAAATTCGTTCAACTGAACAATTCTGTAATTATATATCAGTAATCGAAAATTTGAAACTCAAAACGGTGGAGTCAATGTCTTGCGAGGGAAATAAACAGATTATTTATTATATCATCGTTAAATTCTTTAGTTTAAGGCTTCCTCTCCACATCAAGTGCAATACAAAGAGAGTGAAGATAAGAAGGGACCATCTAGTATGAACTGTACAAAATGGGGAATCTATGCACAGGTGTATTCCCACCCACGAATCCCTATTCATAGAAACAGCAACCTAAAAGGAAAAGGAAGAAAAGACGAAGAAGAATGCTGTTAAGAAGAAGGTATGAAAACTTGAAGAAGCGAAGTGGGTGCTATAGATGGAAGACCCAGATGTCTATCTATTGCTGAGGTAACCTAACAGTGCTCCCCTATGGTCGCCAATCCCGATAGCATACGATAGACAAACATAACTAATTTACCACTACTGCCTATCCCATACCCCCAGAGGTGAAGTAAACTGATTTGCAGCTATGAAATTTAGTGCAATACACAGACGATCTAATTTAAATACACTTCCAATTGAGCTTATAGCTACACTAAAGACGAGACTAAATTATGAAGACGAGAATGGACGGTTAGCTGCCCCATCAATTGGGGGTCAAAAATACTACTAATCCCAGCTTGTACAGGTTGCCTCAGAAATAATTATACATCGTAACTTACTGAAGTGATAAATTTTAACTCTAACAACCACATTTTAACAGCATTTGTAGAAATGACTGATGATCCATGTTCGCGGCATAGTTTTTCCTTCCTCAGCATAGATACGTAATGAAATGATGAAGAAAAAGTCTTAAGAGTTAGAGCATGCATGAATGTAGCGAAACAAGACTAGACAGCAAACGTTTTGCGAGGAAATTCAGGATGCACCATCTGAAATTTAGATTATAATGTAACAATGAATAAAAGAAGGACTGTCTGCGTCGGTGAAACAAGTCTAACAACCGGTCGACCGTGCGTCGTATCAAAGGCGGTGTGCATTGAGAAAACAACCTATGAACAACCGTTTATGAAATCCACAGTATCATTTCTCATGCTTACACAAATCACTACATGTTACTTTGCTCAACATTAGGCCTCTTTACACAATGAAAAAAATTGGTCCCGTGAGCAGAGGCAAAAACAACGTACTCGAACTATCTTGACCGCCAGAGTCACATTAGACATAAACGATTCGAAGTCGACATCTGGAAGACCACAACGTATTTACGAAGAGCATAACTAAGACATTAATTTCAAAAAAGCTTTCGGCTTAGGCATTGCAATCGTGACGACAAACAGATAAAGAGCGTGTTAGAGGGTTATAAAGTCATTTTCAACACAATCTGACAATTTTAAGTGTTTAACTTTTCAAGAAAGCGTGTTTAACATTTCCGGTAACGTACAACACTTTGGATGCTCCACTTACGATGTTAAAAGGCGTACTGAACAAGTACAGAAACACAACCATCTCAATGGTGGGTATGGACAAATATACTGAAACCTTTCAATGTTGAAAATAATTTACCGTTATTTTAATTAGTTTTCGTACACTTCGGCGCTCTACAATTCAAATAAAGCAATTTACATTCGACGTGTACTTGAAAACGTCACAACGAATGTTGAACACATTACCCAAAAAAACTAAATAACTGAGTTAACGAAATCGAATTTTTTGTTCTTTAAGCTAACTTCTTTGTCNCAACGGTTACGCAAATAAAGTCACTGAACAATCGTTCTTTTTCAAAGTACTACAGTATCGCGTCAACATCGTCAATGAAGCACACCTATAAGTCTGTCGCGTTAAATGTAGACAGCCATGAAGGACAATACAGTTCTCTACCCAGCGTGTCAGCGTGACGACTTACACATGTCCACCAAGGAATACTTGGCTTGCCACTTGAGCTCTCTCTTGGACAGGGAAGTGTCTGCGTACATGGCCACAATGTCACCTTCTCTGCGAGGTTGGATGTCAAGTTCCACTTTGGTATTAGTGGCAGTCTCGAAGGCACGCACCAGCTGTAACACTGACACGCCCGCTCCTGTCCCTAGATTGTAGGTCTGCACAGAACAGTGTCATATCCATGTATACAGAGCTGTGTGCGCCACACCCAACATCTCCAAATAGTACCATGCCGTTGGAAAACATCCTCCCTGCGCCGCATCCTCAATTAGCATGTCCAGGGTCCAAACACTGGGGGTCAAAACAAGGTTCAAAAAATGTACTCACTCTTTATAATTCAATAGTTTCGAAACAAGAAGACACACTAACTAATCTCATTCGCAAGTGTAGTTCAACTATTTAATTAGCAGTGGGTAGGGGGCGCTCGCAGACACTGCGAGTATTCGCACGTTTCTTGTTTTAGAACTACTGAATCACAAACGGTGAATACATTTTTTTTCGGACCTACCTGTGTGTATATATATATATCCATATTACCGCTCTTTTTATGGCCGGGAATGAAGTTTAAGAAAGAAAGCGAAGCTCGTCTAGTAAGCCAATACCGGTTAAAATTCAATTGTACAAGACATCAAGTTTAGCTCTGCAGAAGACTCTGAAAAATACAAGGAGATTGCCCAGTATCAGCAGTCTGTTATAGTAGATACTCTGTAAGCCACAGTTCCAAATGCAATAATACGTTCATGATAAACCCGCAGTTGCTTAGAAAATGTAGACAAACGTCGGTGATGATGTAAAGTAGCGTGTTCAAAATTTCTCCCCAGATTCATCATACAATAGGTAGACCCTCTATTATTCCATGCCCGGTCTCCCTATTCCACTCGTTTAAAGAATCTAAATCAGAATTCGCAACAAAATGTAGCGTTCGACTACCAGCAGCCACATAAGTGGCAACAATACAGCAGTCCACCACACATTAGCCGACAACTCAGCAGACCGCAATATAGGTGATCTGACGGTAGGCGAGACGCGTTAGCAATTGAAAAGCTAACACAATGGCTTCTATAGCCAAGTGCAATACGTTCATTACGATACGCGTGAAGACTCCAAACAGGTTTACCATGCTAGGAATAGGGGTGAAGAGAGAAACTTCATGTGCATTTGCAGTTCTAAGATAGTATGCTGCTTTCCCTCTACTTCTTCAAGTTCTGATTCTGATGAACTGCTTTGTCGCCGTGAATACTGGCAAGAACCAATGCTGAACAAGTCAATCGTGGCGTTTTCATCGATCCTTAGTAAAGACTGCGCTAAAATTATACGAATTTAACACATGCTAGATCAACTTTCTACGTCGTTTAAACGTCATGAAGCTCTGTTGAAAAGTGGTTACACAAAATACAAGCCACTCCACCGCCCACATACGGACAAACCAGCACTGATAAATGTAAAAATTTCAATCTGACACAACCCCCTGTAGCGATTGGTTTTTCGCTAACTATGGCGGTCCAACC
>VOMN01029234.1:0-28925 GCA_014899125.1 Orchestia grillus | reverse complement strand
TAGTAGTAGTAGTAGTAGTAGTAGTAGTAGTAGTAGTGACAGCAACTCTTTAGTAACTCGGACTATTTTGCACCGGAAGAAAATGGACCATTTAGTATGGACTTTGGAGAACTGGGAATGTATGCACACGAGGTGTTCCCGCAGAAGATCTCCGCGCATACAAACTAAGCAGGAAGAGAAATAAAAGATAAAAAATAATCAGTGAAGAATGCATGAGAATTGAAAGAAGTAATGTGGACACGAAGTATAGAAGTCCCGAAGGCCTAGCTAAAGATGTGGCAGCCTCACATTGCTCCCCTGTGGACGTTAGTCGCCATACCATAAAATAGACAAACTTAACTAACCTAACCGTATCGCCTATGACCTATCGCATGCCCTCTGAGATGTAAAAAAAAAATGCGCAACAGCATTTTTTCTCGTCGGTACGCCCACGTGACGCAGGGTCTGCAAGAGCCAAGCAAACCCGCCTGCGGGCTGCTGGAGCGGGGCCCAGGCACCCGCCGTGAGCGGAGGCGTCGTGCGGACCTCTCGGCTGCCAGCAAAAACCGATGCGAGACAGATGAAGGCACACTGCGAGGTGACGTGTTAGTTAATGGCACAAACCTCGACGAAGAAGGTGCAATTTAGTACTCTACACAAGGCGAAAAGCTTGTTCATACTGAAGCAAAAAAGATCAATCTGGAAGACCGGGCTGAAAAACGAACGTCTGTCTGTAAAAATAGATACACTAACAACCTCAAATTTTGTTATTATTTGTCTCGGCCAAGAACAATAGGATAACAAATGGGCAGAGGCACTGTAAAATATACCTAGCTAAATAGAGAATCTGGGCTTTTTATATTTTGAGTTTAGATTTCATCTGGCCAATAAAATAATAAAAGTTTTCAAATTATTATTGTAACTAATTAAAATGGGTCATATTTAAAAAAAAAATTTAAGAAGTGGTAGAAGCTGCCCAATGAAATTGTCCAGATGCTAAGCTGTACATAAATCCTTCATGAAATTATCATTTTAAAATAACTGCAATTAAATAATAGATTTCACGTCCCATAGAAACCAATTTCACAATTCCTATTGAATTCTTTTTCAAAATAGTTTATATTGCAAGTTACCGTTGAGTTATTTATAACTACAGCTGGCTTTGCGTGAACAAACCCTGGTCAAAATTTAAGCTTGAGTAAAACCTAGATCTTAACTTTTAGCTTGTATATTTTTAGCTTTCACGTAATTAAGAAAAGAAACTTTGTCTGCATGAAAATTAAACCAAATAGCCAGATCCACGTCTCCCAATTCAACTGTTCGCATCTTTTTCAACAGTGGAACTACTATATAATTTTGACCCGATAAAAAAACAGACTGCTTATCTCTGAGTATCAATTTACTCTGGAAGATAAAACAAGTCAATTCGCTAATATTGCGCTATTATCCTACGCTACATTATCGCGTATGAGGATTTGGAGTTGTTTGTCAAGACACTTGAACGCGCCATGACCGTAAATATTTTCCATCAAACGTAGCTTCAGCGTAGCGTAGCTCTTGAATTACTCGCGTCAGCCCCACGTGCGTTACCGTAACCTGCACACGAGCGGCTAAATTTAGGCGTACATGCCATGGAAATGTGTCGTGACGGTGAGTCTAAATGCTGGGGTAGATTTTGATGACTAAATGAAAGCGAACGTAAGCAGCTTTGATGATGTATTACACCATGGCCACAGGAGATACAATTGCAACCACGAACTTAAATGGCGGCAGTGGCATTGCACAGTTTCGGTGACTCAGACTGTGTCGTACCGATCGCGAAGGACCGTTTAGGATGGAGAACGGAAAACGGGAAATCTACGCACAAAGTGTGTTCTCACTCAGGATTCCTTGCGCAAAGAAATAACAAGTTATGAATGAAGAGGAAGAAACGATAAAAACGCAATAGCGCAGGAGGTATGAAAATTAAAGGAAGTAAAGTGAGTACGAAAACAAAGTCCCGAAGGCCTATCTATAGCTGAGGTAACCAAACAGTGTATGCCTGGAGACGCCAGTGCACATAGTATGCGAAAACAAATCTAAATAGACCAACCCTACTGTCTATCCTCTTCTCCCTAAGGGGATAATGATAGCAAGAATTTTCATTTCCGTACTACAGCGACCCGCGCTTGAATTGTCAAAACAGACTTGATGAAAACGAAGAATTTATTTAGTCGATTAGTTCTACAAGATCGACACCAATGAATAGGAACCCAAATCGTTTCACTCCACCAAAGAGTTTAAGTACGTATTTCAATTTTAGCGTGAGCGTTTGACTGAAAGGTCTGAGCTATTTTTACCTGGTCGCTTGTCTCTCCCTCCAAGTTCGAATCCATGAGAACACTTTCATTCTGAATTTAGTTTCAATTAAGAAAACATTTGAAGTGGATCTTGAGCATCTTCGCTCCAAAATTAAAAATTAGTTTGAAAAGGTTCATCAAATTCATCAAGAGGAATTTACAAGAACCTGCAATCAAGCTATCACTTGAATTTTTAAAGATGATACCATTCATTCTCACGGGATTGAGTCGACAATTTTAGCCATCGTATTTGTGGCCAATATTTGCTCTGTTGAACCTAGGGAAGAATTAGTTCACGGAAGATATTAATGAACTCCAGTGGACGAGACAAAGCAGAGGCTGCGCAACGTCCGACAGCCCTTTGAAGACCAGGTGAAGCCTTGAATTTCAGCCTCGAGTAAGCCCGGGCAAACAAGCCTTGTTTGCCAGGCCTTGGAAGACGCGAGACACAATAGGATTTCTAACTGTTATTCAAAGTTTGGAAAGATCTTGTCGAGAAATAGTTTTTTATTCGCTGGTGCCTTTTCGGCATGAAAAAACGGACCCTTCATAAGGCCCACTGATATTAACTTACTCATTTTGTAATGTTTCTCGAATTGGAAGTGAATCCAGGAGTAGCTTGTTGATTATGAAAATGAGTTAAATCAAGTTTATACTCCGCATTTGACTATAACTGTCCCTTGAATTTCAATTCGGCAAGCACAGTTTTAGATCCTCGAAAATATTAATATCGGAAATGAAATTTCGAATGATTGTTACCATGACAGAGTAGCGCCTTGCCACTCCAGGCCAAACGAATTTATGGCGAAATGTGAAGCATGAACGCAGCAGACCTGAGTCATGGAGCACGGTCTCAATGGATCATGTGCACAGTTCAATTTTCAAAAATTATAGTAGCAGAATTCAAGCGAACACTTTATATTTAAAGACTTTTAGAGAACACCAGTGTCCGAATTACTAAGCCTGAAACTATTAAATTGCTTATTGATTTAATAGATGAGAGAGACAGGCCAAGTTTAGCCACCAAATGAAGCCAAATATATGAAAGTCAATCAGCCATTCAAATTCGCTTTCTGTTTGACACAAACTTTGGGAACATTTAACAGCTTTCAAATTGAATTCAAGAACAAATAATAAAAATCAGTGAAAATAACGACAAAAAATAAAGAATTTTCTGGATCGGAAATCCTCTTTAAGCTTCGTAATGATGAACAGAAAAAGCTCCGTGGACAAAAAGTTAGTCACCTGCTACTAATATTACGTAGGATCTTCACGAGCACAAGTAATGGCGGCAATTTTGCGTAGCATTGAGTCTACAAGTGTTGTAATTTACTCTTGGTTGATTTTAAGCCACTCTTGGATCAACCGATGTCGTAGTGCGGCAGCGGTACGTGGACGATCTTTTCGACATGTAACATGTCGTTCTGGGTGGTCCTAGAAATTTTCGATTAAGTTCATGTCTGGGAACATAACTGGCCAATCTAAATACCCGACATATCCTGAATGACTGTCCTGCCAACTAATGACAGTTCTAGAGCAAGAGCTCAGACACAACTAAGTCAATTTTGGTCTTAACCCAAGTTGTCGCAAATTTTTTAGTTTTTATCTTATCAATCTCTGTCTGTTTTGAATCATCAACACCTTTTCATTCAAGTACAATGTGCACATTATCTGTAGGTGACTCAATTAGTAATTCATTCGGATAACCACCAAATGATATAGACAGATGAACCTCTCTCAATATTCGTCCTCGGGCTACGTACACCGGCCTCTTATTAAGTTGGAAATTTCGATCCTCAACTCCTACATTTGGCTGGAAGCAGAGAATGGTGATTTCATGAAAAAATATCCATCTTACAGGGCTTACAAACTATTCCTACGCACTCAATGTACACGCATAGTGGTCTCAATGTCATGGAGAAATGTATGGCAAACACATACTTTCCGTTTTCGTTTAGTAGTACGAGTTCAGCATGACAAAAAAAATTCGAATTGACTCAAGCTTTTGGTGTGAATTTGCTCCAACAGTCATAAAGGGACGAAATCCTTCTGCTTAAGTCCTTCTACTAAACGAAAATATAACCTTCAAGACGTCTACTCTTCTCCTCGTTAATATATTCTCTTCAAATGCAAGGGACACATGTTCATTTTAAAAATTCAAGATTTTTCCAAAAAATTCAAAGACATCCTAACTCAGACTTGAGATGAATGGTGAAAAAGCATAGCGAGGCTTGCATCTTCACTCACTTGCACAGCCTCTTCATATCTTATTGGAAGACTGTAAACAATCTGAGGCCTCACCCGAGCAGTTGCGCTCGTTTTTTTCCCTTCTGAAGCTAGCATCTAATAATGAAGAAAAGCGGAGCTCAAAGTCCGAACTAAAGACCAATCTGTTCGATGTCAATAGCAGCCAAGGCCTGTGCCGGTTTCGAGCAAGTCAGCGAGTGTTTTTAGCAATTCTTGATACAGATTGCATGAAAAGGATGCAGAACGCTCGCAGGAAATGAATATTTTTAAAGGCAAAGTTTTTGATATATTCTTTTTCTCATGTTTTACAAGACTGAATAACTTACCAAGCGCATGATTAGACATAAAGAGCAAAAAACGTTACTTTATGGTTACAGCTGAATGGTAATTTATTGTTCGGGTAGATAAGAATAGAAGGTTCGTTTCATCGTGCGTTGCGAGGCATACTCCTTTTAGGTTCGTTTGCTCCTCCCTCGCAAAGGTTCATCACCAAAACATTGCAAACACTTGATTTATGTTTCTGCTCATGACACTTGTTTTAAGCAGCCACGACACATATTCTAACAAATAAGAGCCTGAGGAGGTGCAGCGCTGTACCGGAAACAGCAGCCGGGCACCCAACTGTCCTGGGGTTGTCTGCGTGTGTCACGGCCCATCAATCAAACGAATTTTTAGCATAAATAATCTTGCCCAAGAAGTCTGCTCATAATCAGAGTACACAAACGAGGAAAACACTAAGTATTTCTTTATTCTAAGGAAAAACTACTGCAATAAGACTAGTATACCTATCACTGCATTAGGGATTTTGATTTTATGAAACTTCAGCTACAGCTCTATAACAAGCAAGGCTTGCAACCAACAAGCCGCCAGAATTCTGCTTGAACTTGCAAGGCCTACGCACATTTCTTTAGAACGGCAGGCTTCTCAAATCTGCTAAGTTGCCCTCGCTCAAGTCAGGTATACAGGCTGAGGCAAAGTTCCTTTCAAGATTATTCATTCCAAGAACCCCGTCCAAACTTTCTGAAATGTATCATTTTCAAAAGGTCTTACGAAAGCAAGAGATACCAAAACAAGAATCAGGAGCTCCGACTCGTTAGTTGGTTTGGTTGACGAGAAAGTATCACTAATGAAAATGGTTAACGCTTATCAAGTTGATTTCAAGAATACATTGATGAAAACCTTGAACTTTGTGAACCGGATCCACGATAGAATGTTACATTTGAATGTTGAAAAGCCGTACACTCTGCGCTTTTTTCTTTGCAGTCTTGTTCATGTTGTTCAGTTTATCAACGCTTTTCTCTCCATTTACCTACATTCTCGGGAAACATTTTGGAACTAATAGAATGGAAAAAACACGCTCTAATGCCTGTAAACAAATTTATCCTAATTTCGTCACAGTATTGATTGACCATTTATTAATTGAACAGCCGACATACGTAAAGCGAAAAAATATTACAAAGCGGGCACGCGGGGGCAGGTCTTTTACCTAGAATCCAGCTACATAAATTCGTGTACAGCAGTTGGGCAAAACTGAAAATATTTTATTCTAAATGCTTTTTTCTACTTATGTGAAAGAAATTTTTGAGCTGGATTAAGTGCGAATGTAACTGATCAGTTTCAGTCCAAACAAATTGTGCTGAGAAAAGATTCATAAGTTCGCTGGGAGCATGACCCCCATTGTAAGAAGAACGCATTTTGAACAGGCACTGATGCATTCAGCTTCATCTATTGGTGCTTCTGTTCTATGCGGTGCGGTGCTTACCGCAGAGACTTAAACACGTAAAATGGTTCAAGAGACAATGCCAGCGGTACTATTGTATTTTTAATCTGAAAATCAATTGATACATTCAAATGAGTAAGTTATGTATACCTCAAATGCAAGCCAGGTGGGATCCCTCCATCGACCACACCTACTTGCTCATCAACCTTCACTAAAGGTCCTGGATGGCCGAAGCCACATGTTACCACTTGTGACGGTGCAGCGGGAGATTACAGAAAAGATGTACAAAACTTATCAAAATTCTCAGCAAATGTTCAAAGACACCGGTTAATACTGTAACGAACGTGGATTTGACATATTTTTTCACTCCTTTAATGAGTATTTGCTTTCATCACGGTGCTGTTCGTCTGCGCAATACATACTTCTGTTTCAGAAATCGATTTGATTCTGTAAGCAAATCCAACCTACAGCACGTTCACTTTCACACCAAGTTGTCCTTTACATATTTTGAGCGCTTAACCGTAGCGAGATTCCATGTTGTTGACAATCCCAACTCATAAGAGGGTTGAATGTTGCATTCGCAAGCCTACGCTTTGCGAGAAAACATAACATCACGGTAAAATGCACACAAATGTTAAAAATTTCTTTCAGTTCACTAGCTAGATGTCAAAATCTAGAATATTAAGATGCTTTTGTTTTAAGCAACATGGTTCTTTCAAATAACAGTTACCTTTACAACGGAAATGTACATAAAAATTGTTATTAGCTTAATAACAATAGGTGAAAATAGAAGTAGAATACGTGAACTTACATCTGTGTATTTCTGGTCTTTCAAAATTTCCACTGTACAACATCACCGAAAGGAGTTCACACCTCTTTAATTGAAGTGTTAATTATTATTATTTCCGCACACTAAGAAGCAGAAGCTAAAGGTCGGATTATCTCGAATTTCTGTACTCTCTGATCTCATGTCGTGACTTTTTTGAGATTGTTCACCATCACCCTCAGCATTTTGAAGTTTTTGGGAAGAGTCATTTTCTTTTGAAATAACATATCTTGAATTGAACATGGTTGGGCTTTTATGCCCTGGCCACACTGGGGTGCCGCCGGTGAAAATATAGTATGGTAGACAAAACAAATAGTAAACGACAAAAGTGGACAACACAAATTGTATGCAATGAGCGAGGTTGGATTGGGAGCTCAAACGCTGTTCGACGACGTAACGCGCTTCAGAGGACCTCAGGGTCACATCACAGCTTGTCATGTTTCTCCTTGACAAACAGTGTGATTTAAATTTTATGGTAATATCTTGCAGGAAATATCTTTAGTCCAATGGCTGTTTTAAAATCCCCAATTCAATTCAAACTAAGTTCTTAAGCTTTTCGACATAAAAGTTTTCACTCAATTTTTTTAGCCCTAAGAAAATCCTGCTAAATCCCAAGTTCACAGCTATTGGCTTCCAATTCAGTATCGAGTGCGAAGTGTAGAGAGCTCACATTGGTTACAGGAAGTTTTTCACGATTCTTCAGTCATTTTTGAAAGTTGACGTCGGGACAAGGAAGCAAGCTACTGATGCATGGCACGTGTAATGACTGAATATTCTTATTCAGAGCTCATTGTACGATCCGTCTTGAGTGTATTACGAAAATTCTAATAAACATTCCTTATGTCAACGGTAAAGTCATATCCGAAGTAGAGTTCGAAATATTGAAAGTGAACAACAATATACTCAAATTTGTTTCAATTTTCTTGAGAATATTCAAAATTAACAAAAAAAATAATAATAACAACTCGCATCTAAGTTCATCCGCTTGTCTGTGCACTAAATATTAATCTACTTTAACTTGAATTGTCTACGCTCGCAAATGACGGTACGACTTTATCTAAAATGTGACCGTAAAACTTCGTGTCCAGGACAAATGTTTCATTTCTATTCTTCCTGTACACGTGGAAAATCTGAGAAAGCTGCTCATTTGCCCTTGCCACACTTTCTTTTCACTCAGGATGGGAGTATCGTGTGATGAGCAGAGTAGAATGCAAGTCTCGGACTGGCTAGGCTTGTTCCTGCCACGGATGCATTACAATGCACACACTCAAATCCACTTTAAAGCATACGCTTTCGAGGTGCGAGTCGATTTTAAACAATTCTCTCCCGTCCCGTGGGAAATTCGTGGAGTTGTCCCTAAAGCGATCCGACCATAAAGGTTTTCCACTCTGAATGATGCAAAGAGTGCAGCGCGGGTCACAAAGCAAGACCCAGGCGCTCCTTACTCCGCTCCGTCCCATTCCGCACTTCTCTGGATCTGGAACGAGTTGAATCTTCCGGTTACCAAATGTTCATGTTCTTTTCCACAGAAAAATGCTCTTTTCTGACACAGTATTCCAAGTTAAAAACAAAAACGATAAAAAGTTGTACTGCTATTCTTTTTCGGGAAAGAGTGCGTGTTTTGGAAGCAACATTTCAGTTACCTCAAGAACGCGAGCCCATTTCTTACTCTATCTGTTTCTTCTAAATGTAATAGCGATGTTACTGTTCATTGTGGTTTAAGTAAATACCCTTGTTCTTCAGACCTGGAAATGAAGCCTGGGAGGCAAATCAAGATTTTGAACCCCTGCTAAGCTACACAAGCCCTTGCAGTACTCTACGGGGGAAAAAGTTGCAGAAATTGCAGCAGAAATGAATGAACTCGCACAACTCGTGCTCATAGTTTAATTTTCAAGGGGAATCATTCGTCGAGATTCAAAAAGCTTTATTTAGTGGTGTAATGAACACCAAAAAATTGAAAAGACTCCGTCACCGCTGTATGTGGAGCCTATTCCTTTGCGCTAGCGACAGATCATGTACCACAACTGGGGTTCATTTTCCTAATTTGAATTTTCAATTGAAGTTTCCTTTTTCCTTGTTCTTGTAAATATATATTCCGATTCATCTCTCCATTAAATTCTAGGTTCTGTACAAAAATATTTCATTGAAAATCAATTCTAACGGGTGTGGAACTCATCATTTCCTCTCAAGAAACCTATGAGAAGGTTCAGAAAAGGAGGTATTTTACAATTTTTTAATGTTTTTCTAGCGTGTTAATTTATGTTGAAATTTTTTTTTGTACCGGCAAGGTAGGTACAGAGTAGACAATAGATAAAATATATTTATATTAATTCTAGCTCCATTAGCATTCACCAAATTATCAGAGAACTACCGTGCACGAGCGGTAATGTTACTTGCAGTGAACAGTATTGCTGCTAATACTGACCACCGAATACTGAACAAAGGACATGTCTGCTAATTTCAGCAATTTTTTGAGGCGTGCAAATTCTCATTGCGCTATGGACAACGGATAATTGACTGCATGGCACAGCTCCCCAGCCGTGAACTGAGTGGCGAGTCTGCAATATTACGACAGATTCCTGGCAGGGAAAAAATTTAGCGAGCACATTCCGTTAGGACGAGACTTCAAAGGGTATGTTTGGCAGTGCATTCAATGAACGAGTGAGGGGCCAAAGTGTAATAAGGGGTGGGGAGAGTGCAGCGGGTGTTTGTTCCACGGTAGTTTTGTTAGCTGACGCTGAACATTGTCCCGTTCATCAAACACTGACCCGTTTGCACACCACCGCCCAGGCGACAACAATGTCCTATATCGTTCGCAAAGGTTCCAGTTTCCCCTTGCGCGGGCAATAAGCTAAGAAATCTAATATCAAGCACGAAGCATAATTCTGGGCCTTACGTTGAAACTATACCAGCATGTTCTAGAATTTGAGAGGAAATGGTAGGTAATTTTCGTGGTAGAAGGACCTCATTCTAAGTAAGCTCATAATTTGAGTGATTGAACTGAGCATATTTTGGTACCTTCGAAAGGTTTTCATACAATCTCTACAATCTCCACTTTTAAACTAATAACATCGTACATTATATATTATAATACACAGTATAACATACATATATAGTATAATACATAGTATAATATACATATATAGTATAATAACATATACTATATGTTATTCGAATAACATATGTTATTCAGGTTTTAAAACCTGAATTGGCTCCACCTACAATATGCTTATTAAATACCACGGAGATTTACATTACGTGATACCTATTGAATATTTCTACTTTTCAATTATTTCAGGATTACAATGGAGAATCCCGAAATATGAATTATCCCGGTAACTATGTATTACCACATGTCGGCACCGTCATACTTCCCAGTAAACAACGCAACGCTGACCAGGAAGTTCGCGTTAGTTAGACATTGAGAATCGCAGGCCTATTGTAGCGAGTACCATAGACCAGTGTTTTCCCTAATAAAAATGGCTCGTGTTATTAACCCTACTTTTCGTACTCCATGAAGCTTTTTTATTACATACAGCTTAGAGCGAAAAAATTGCCTTCACTTGTGAGTAATCAGAGTAATAGCCGGCAAAATCGAAAACTACCTCTCTGGCAAAGAAAAAGGGCAACGGAACTTATTCACAGGCGACTTCCACATTTTTAGGGTCTTTTTCTGCACTTTTGACACCATGAAATGTAAATAGTTAATTTGCACATAATTTAACTGCTATTCCTAGGAACATTTTCTATGGTTATGGTCTATGAGAATTAAAGAAGAAGAAATTAATTTTCTCTTTCCAATTGTAGCATATAAGGTTTCGTTTTTATCAAGAGTTAATACTTTCCAGAAACGTGAATACCAATCAGAATTTCCTATCTAATATCGCTGGTGCTGCTACTCCAAAACATAATATAAACAGATTAACCTTAGCTTTTTATCAAACAAGTAGAGAATACATCCGAAAAAAAAAGATAAATGAATGAAACCGAAAATATGCAAGTAACCTGCAAGCCCGTTCAATTGACAAGGCAGGAAATGAAAAGTTTCACAATGTTCTATTCAGTTTGGCCACTTTTCAAAGAATTCTCCTTTGTTATGATGAAATTCACAACTAGCATGGCTGCTAGGAACTTCGAGTTGCACTCCTGTTGTGAGCAGATGGCTGGTACGGTGACCTCTTGACCAGGAACTGAGATATCGAATATTTGAACAATAGCCTTGACTTTGGGGTAGGATTATTTCGACGCCCGTAAAGCTCGTGAGCTACTGAGGAGATCCAAATCATCCTCTCTAAAATTAATGCACCATCCCCGGCTCTAAGTTCAAGGAGCATTGACATACGGGACCTCCTGGAGGGCTGAATTTAATCTAGAAACAAGAATTCATTTTGAGATCGATGCCTGCATCGCTAATAAACGATGTCCTTGGAGCAACTAGAAAGAAAAAGACTGTAGGAAAACTGGGAGGCGTGTCTTAAAATTCAAGGAAAATTCATTTTTTGCATTTTTCGATACTTTTCAATTTTTCATTCTCTTCTGAGTCAAATGTGTTCGCGCAGGAAATAGTGCCATCTAAAAACCAGATAACTTTTTCGATACAATGAAACTCTGAAACTCATTCGCATAAAATAACACCCATTAATCTTACTAAAAATCTAACGTAACCTTGATTTTGTTTCAAAGTGTACTGCAAATCGAGGATTCTTCTTATGCCGAATTAATTTATTTTGTTCTTTCCAAGCGTACCTTGAATTAGACGCTCTAACTTGTTCGCTGATTCAGAATATTATAATCATATCACTGATTTTTTTACGTATTACTATGCCAAAATTGCAATTTGAGGCGACAATAAATTTTCAATTGTGGTTGAAAGCATCTTGAATATATCGGCAAATAATAGTAATATGTACATAGAAAACCTGGTACTCTGAACACGTTTTACAGTCGTTTTATCGTTTATGTGAGGAAATTCATAGGCAAATTAGAGTAAAAACTAAGTGTAAGGAAACTATGGTGCTGCTGAAGCCAGTTGTAGTTCTTAAATGAAACAAAAGTCCCATGAGCACCCGCAGCCTCGTCACGATAAACGGCTTCAAAAAATCACATCGGGAATTAGGTGATCAGCTGAGGCTTGGTAGACATCGACAGCCAGAGTATAATTATCAGGTCACTTTGGAGCATCGCACACCTGGTGTAGTAGGCCGCCACCATGCCTTAACAATTAATAAAGCAGCTGCCAGTTCTACCGACATATGTATGTAACTTGAGCAAAGTGCAAAGAAAAACACTTTGCAAAACGGATATCTTGCGAAAAAAGTACTAGTTTAACGAGAGTTAGTTTCTAGAAAAAAATGAGGACACTTTGTAGACAAACTCCATCGAGTTCATCGTAGAATTTTGCAAAAATCATCTTCTAGAAGTTCGTTTTAAATTGCTGACTTGCGTACTCCACGCCAAGAAAAAACTCACATTATTCGTATGCAAATTTCAGCTTGTTCAGGTGAACTAAAGCAGCGCTCTCAAGGACGCGGTCACCGTTTGTTAGAATTGCCAGAAATATACGAGAGAAAATTCCCTGGATTGAGAACTTGTTATCCTGACTTCCCTCGGTAAGACCCTCGCTTGTACAAGTCCAGGAATGAATTCTCGGCAGCGAACTCCCCAAATTCACGAAGAGGAAACCCAGAGGCCATCGGAGGAAATGTTGCTGTGAAACTCGCCATTGCATTTCACACATCAAGTTTACCAGAGGACGTGGGAATAGTGCATGTTAGGAATCGAGGTGTTCTTTAAGCCATGTTTCTCCATGAAAACAGGATACCTACGTAGGCAAGATACAGGATATAAGCTTAGGCTTACGTGATATTACTTGCGTCGTTCTAATAAAATGCAAAATTTGCTTTCTACGTTATGTTTCCCGTAATTCCATGAAAAAGTAAGGCAAAATGTGACAAAATTTGTTTTATATTTACATTTTTACACTCAATCTCTTCAATGCAAGCTACTGGATGAGCTCAGGTAGCCTGATAAACAAGGGTCAGCATCACGGATGGGCGGCCGTCAACGAGTAATACAAAACAGTGTCAACTAATATTTAGTAATTATCTAAGCTGCTATAGCCTCTGTAAGCCTGGGCTCCAGGTTGAAATCGGTAAAGCGTAAATGCCAGTCCAGTTAGTTCCTAATTGCGATAGGGCTAAAAAATGAGGGCGACGATCGAATCCCTGGCCCTTACTTCGTTTTTTCCGATTACATTTCTCCGAGCGAGTGCGAGGGCAGAAGCTCTAAACATGATATGCAGCCATGGTTCCGTTTCCATTTGCACTCAAAGAAAACTGGCCATCGCATCCGCCGGTAGAAAATTACCGGGCAGCGCACGTGGGGGAGGGCTCGCTAGACGAGCACGGTTCTAAAGAAGGTAATAAAAATATATGTTTATTCCTCAGGCTCTAATCTTCTGAGAAGTTCACGTTGCTCTCTCCGTTCTAGATTGAGAGTCATGATTTGAGGCTCTCTTTCTAAAATGATATGAGCAACTTATAATTTTATCTTTTGAGAATAGAATCAGTAATGTTGTGCATTTGACATTAACAAGCCCAGAAAAAAATTTCAGCGTATTGTAGCCACTGAATGTAACAATCATTTAATTAACAATATGAATCTAATGAACGGCTTGTCTTCTTTCATCTTCAAGTTGCCGTCCAGGAAATCAAAAATTTATCTGAATACATCCAAAACAGAAAATTATATTGTGGGTATAAATTTCTTTTGAGGACTATTGAAATCTGCAGTAAATGGTACAGACGCCAACAGAAGAAAAGTAGCGGAGAGGGGTAAAATTGTCTCGGTCATTGCAAAGCATTAATTAACAACAGCACCCTGAGCCGAACATGGTAGAAGTGAATCCCAAATTTCGATATACCTACAGCCTAGAGTCAGACAAACAACACGACTTACGAGCAACACCGAACACTTCATCAATCAACTAAAACCTTTCCATTGACATTAGAAGACTTGCAAAAAACCGTCGTCTCAAAACTACGATGGAAAAGCGCAGAAACCTGGCGCACTAAGGGAAACCTGCGGAATTGCCTAAAACTTTTCCCCCTCCAAAAACGTGGGGAAAGAATCGGTGTTGAGTTTGAAGAAAAATTTGAGAAATTTTTGTTAAAGTTAAAGAAAACACGTCGATTGGCTGTACGAAACTTCATGTTCGACAAACCATTGAACTGAGAGCGATGCGCCGCAACTGAAGTACTCACTTTTGATGAGCTCGCTAGATGCGAAGTTGAGGAGTTTTACGCAGTACTGGTACTCCCTGAAAAGAAATCATTTCGATATGGCAAAAGTAGGCATTCTGCATGGAAAAATTAACAAAATCTAGAGTACGTTACCAACACAAATATTTCAAACTTGTACTACGAGTGGCTAATTCATATTAATGTTCGTCAAACCTTAATATATTTAAAGTACATGCATGAGATTCTGAGTAGAGGAAGCATCCCCTTATTTTGTCGAAGCTGTGTAAATACGAAGCAGAAGTTTACATAAGGTACATATACCAACACGAGATATTAAAATGGACAAAAAGATGAATCTGTGGAAGCCGAATTATCTCTAAAATTAACTAATAACCTGGGATCACATCGGCAGAGCAACAGATATTCTTAGTGAGTTTAAGCGACCGTTTCTTGCTGTAAAATTCAAAGCACACCATAAATCTACCAGCACAAAAGCATAACAACAAGATTAAAGTCGTTTCTTTTGGCTAACGTATACACCAGTGAAGGTAAGGATGACATTCCAGTAATGCTTTTTATCCCGTTGTAGGGAATGAGAGAGTCCTCCTCTCAAATGGCTGCTCTTGGCTAACTTAATAAAATACTAGTAGCCGTGCACAAGCCTAAGTGTACACCCCAGTTCAAAGAAGTCTTCTCTGTTCTGAGGTGTAAACTTAGCACGTCTTAAAACACTTTTGAGCGTAGCTCAGTGATACAGCGGCATGCAGTGTGTGAGGGTGTGCGTGGCCGAGAGATCCAGTTTGGAACTAGCGATTCGATTGTACTCTTTGCAATAGAATGCCACTTCAGCTTGATACAGAGCTGTGAATTAGATCAGAATTCCCAGATAGCATGTTTTACGTATGAAATTAAAATCACACTCACATTATGAAATTTGCAGAAATTCTATGTAGCTCGCCAGTGAAGAAGGAATGAATTCCGCTTGCAGTACATGAAGTAATTCGAAAAAATGTTGAAAAAATGGGAACTTACCTACATATTTCTTGGAAAAATTATTCTTAACGTTAAAAAGATTAAACAATTTAGCGATAGGAGTAAAATTTTATGATATATTTGAAAAATTCTACGGAGACTGGCGCTCAGATTTAAGTAACAAACGGAATGATAATTCTACTGTTCGAGCAATACAGATCATTAAAAAATTAACAAAATGTGTTTCGAAGAAGAAATTGATGCAATTTTGAAGAGTCACTGTACAGCGCGCTAGACGTTTCTTAGGTCAAGTAACTGAAAACACGATGAAAATTATCTTAGGAGAATGACCATTGTAGATTAAAGGTTCGAAAATTTTTGTCTAATCGTATACACTTAACGTCTAACGCTTGAAAACCAAAACAAAAGCCTATAACAGTAGGCACAATTTTTCATATCCCTGAATCAACTTAACATCCTGGTAGAAGTTTTATTGCAAGTCTAGCTAATGAATTATGTCAGGTGAATCGCTAATTCAAATACCACACTTCTTAGGCTACTGCGCGTGTCAATGTAAAGCCCATCAGAAAGCAAAATGAACACCAAGCTGCAGGACAGCAGCAGAAAGAAGGTTTTGAACTTCCCAATTCACTGAAAATTTACTGCAGCTCCACCATAACATTTAAAGGAAATAGCTTTAAACAGGCGAACAGGATATCTCTGGGTACGAACAAGATTGAGAAAGTGCACTAACCCTGTAAGAATTTTTCACGATGAACACTTAGAATTCTCCCCCTGAGGGTGGGCTGCTTGATGGTAATTAAAACTAGTTCGACTAAGTTAAAGTTATTTACTAAATTGCAAGGTCGTGCGAGTCCTCTAGCGGAGTAAAGAGCGGCCTCTTCAAGCTGAGGGAGAGAAAGACCTTTTCTTCCGTAACAAACTTCTCCACCTGACCTATAGGCGTATAATTTTAGACTGAAAGGTTACTATTACGAAACTTTGAAAGCCTATCAATTTAATTCATGGCTCAAATATTACACTACATCTGCTTCGTAAAAGATCCAAAACGTAAAACCTGTGTATACCATTTACATGTATTCTCCTGAATCTCGTTTCGCAGGGAACCTCTAAACAAACTACTGCCCCCTTTTCCGGCGCTTATTCGTTACCTAATGGCTTCTTATGGATTTACTTAAGAATCACACGGTAGGGCATATGAAAGTAAAAATCCAACGGTGGGGCATATGAAGGTAAAAATCACACGGTAGGGCATATGAAAGTAAAAATCTCCCGGTGGGGCATATGAAGGTAAAAATTACACGGTAGGGCATATGAAAGTAAAAATCCCACGGTAGGGCTTATGAAGGTAAAAATCACACGGTAGGGCATTTGAAGGTAAGAATCACACGGTAGGGCATATGAAGGAAAGAATCATACAGTAGGGCATACGAAGGGAAGAATCACACGGTAGGGCAAATGAAGGTAAGATGTGACACTTCATAAGTTATTTAAATCGAATTATTTTCAAGGGGCATCAAAGTCTACAAGCCACTAGGTGGAGTATTAAAAAATAAGCTAAAACTCTTCCGACAAAATACTGATCTTTACCTTTCAAATACATCATCCACATATTGACCCAATTATATATCAGAGAAATTATCATCAAAATACTTGTCGTGATCGATGCTACCTTTTATCGCATTTTCTACAGGTATTCATTGCAGAGCGCTGCCATTGCTGGCCCCAGTAATAATGGTCAAGAGAGACGACATCAATGGGAGTTCAGCGTTTTGGTCCCTAAACTAAGAGAAGTAAATCTCCTCAAATGGTATTATTAATTTAGGTTTAAATATTCCTCGACGTAATCAATCCTCAAAATTATGGATAAAAGTCAGAGACCTTTTGCTCGTAAATACATTATGATCACGAACATTATTTTCGTAAGGTGACTTCCGCTTCTTCAGAGAATTGGAAGGATTTGGTAGATGTACTTTAAATAGTCCTCTGGATCATGTAATTCTCTCGAGAATATCTAGAAATTGCGCTTTCCATGGGAATTTTAATCCACTCAGATGTAATTAGGAATGATTGCATTAGGGAATGAAATGCAATTAACACAGCTCATCGTCACAAATTTTCATAAATGACGCATTATTTTTTCTTCAAACAACAACACTCGGTGGAATTTAAAATCCTCATATCAAGCAATTTCTCAAGCATGAAAATCATGAAGCGCAGAAGCCTACCAATGCGTGCCACGAGCACGTGAAGGAATACTTAGTGGCCACGACGACACCGAACTGGAACTGGGACCGTAAGGAAGACTGCCACAGATGTATTTAAAAACCCAGCTTCACAAGCGCTTGCCTTACTTGGACATTGAAGAGCAGAGAAGTATGACCTTGACAAAATATTACACTCGTATGAGGAAAACGCAACCATGATTGAAAATCTCGTCATACTTTCCGTAATTTCAAAATAAAAGAGATTTTCAATCAGGTAATCCATGCGATGTTGGGGAAGTATCACGATTTCTTTGATGTGTTGACACCGTGATGAAAAGAATAAATGTTTCTAAGGCAGGTAAGATACATTTTTATTGTTGCAAATTAATCTCAATCTGGAATAGGATATCATATCAAGACATATGTTTTGAAACTCCAATAAATATAGTAACCATCCCATTATACTCATCTATAAATGAGAGGAAAAGTAACTTACAGAACAAAGCTGGCGCCTCGTACGCAGTCCGCTATGTTGTTGCCCTGCCCAAGCGTGACCTTAGAAATTCTGCTGCAAAATAAACTCTGACTTAATTTCCTACTACAATAAAAGACCAGAGAACTTTTGTCACATCATATTGATGGCAAGGAACGATACAAAGGCACATCAAAAAAATAAACACATATGAAAGAGTATCGGGCCACGAACAGAACTTGCAGCCACATGAGAGAAGTTTGAGTAAGGGCTAAATAACAGTGCTTTGTGCTGGAGACTTGCTACTTCACTGCAATACGTTTCCACGTGATCTCAGCCTGATACCTCTTGTTGGCAGACACAGAACAGAATGGAACACTGTTGCGTAACTAGGCTCATGCTCCGGAATGGAGTTGCAGTCTGTTCACCGTGGGACAACATGGTCACGAGCCATGGCAGAAAGCCTTCTATCCTCACCGCTAATTCCATCAGCTGACATGGAGTGCAGCCTCTGCATCGGCAAGCAGAGCTCGAGTGTATCGCCAAAAGTTATATTATTGAACTTGTTCTCAAGGAATGAAAGAACTTTAAGAACACTCAGGTACTCGTAATATTCAGCCCCAAATACAGGTTGTGAGGCCTATTTCAGGAAGCGTTATTTTTAGTTCAATATACACTCAAGTCATTTATAACATCATTTTTTACTTCAAATGACATGTAGCTGAAATTAACATGTTAGCCCAAGAAATGAGCTTAAGATGTACATCAAATAAGTGAAGGTACCGATAAGTTTTAGAAGTTGTGAGTAGTGAAGGTCATGTCATGTTACCTTACATTGTTCCAGAGGGTCTCAAGGTGAATGCTGCCTGGATACATAAATAATCTAAAAGAGGTTATTAAGCTCTGGATAAATATAATATTCAATGGAAGGCGATTCGTCTTTCAGCAAGACTCAGCACCTTCTCATACTCATGGTAACTCAAGTTTGGTTATCATAGAAATTTAAGATCATGTGCCCGAAAATTTGTGGACCCCAAACTCGCCAGATTTAAGTCCTATGGACTAATACGTGTGCAAAGTTGTTAAAAGGGAGACTTATCGACACCCTCATTGTACCATAACCTTATTGAAGTCCGTCATTGTCAAATACTACACTTTCTGGGCAGCTTGTCATCAGTTTCGGACCCACATAGAAATAGCTACTGTACTGAAATGAGGCTTTCTTGAATAATTTCGCAACGAAATCACTGTAAATATGTTTGCACGAATTTGATTTAAATAAATACATTTTTGGCGAAAAAATTCTTGTTTATTTAATGAATTAAAATGTCCATAATCAACCCTCGCATCCTGAACAAAACAAAATCGTTTTCACGGAAGGCTAAGTGCCTTCCATTCCTATTTTTTACAGCAGTATACTTTAAAATTTCCTTTTAACAAAAC
Source organism: Orchestia grillus (assembly GCA_014899125.1). Classification (NCBI taxonomy): domain Eukaryota; kingdom Metazoa; phylum Arthropoda; class Malacostraca; order Amphipoda; family Talitridae; genus Orchestia; species Orchestia grillus. The sequence goes on along the minus strand of VOMN01029234.1, from coordinate 9,458 downwards.
ACAATAACACACACGTACTCAAGTGATGAGGCTCTTTATAAAGTCTGTAAGAGACTACATGCACAGTATTTGACCAGTAAGACGCTAGAAAAGTCGGCTGAGATGTGAACCAAACATGGACGTGTACGCGTGCAGACACTGAAACTTTTTAGAACTAAAATTTTTCCTCCAGTGACGCAGATCGGTATCAACAATGGGCGAGGAGATGACGCCTTATGAAATCAAACAAATGCAAGGTTTACGTTTCATTCAAATGTAGGGCGAACACACTCCGTTAACAAATTTGACTTAAAAGGTTCTCTCCATCCCATAACGTTTCTAGAGCTAGGAGAAGTCTCAGTTTATTTAAATAAAGAGCTAATAAAGCGGACCCTCATGATACAGAAGCAACAGAAGCATAATCATTCGTATCATAAACTTCAATATAACGAGAACAAAATTTTCTCAGAATATTCGGAACTTGATGACTAAGGTTGAAAAGAGAAGGCAATGCTACCGTTGTTTTAGTTCCTACCTCAATCAGATGAATGCCATCGCGAAAGCAACTCCCGCACTTTTAGTTCATCAAAATGAAGTAACGCGTTCATTTTGCGCACTTTGATAGGAAAATTTTATTCGTATGAAAAACGTCATCGATGGCGTGGAGATTCGATTTACTTCGAAAACTTCTCGCTCTAGTCGAAGAAACTTCAGATAAAATGACACAAGTCAGTAGTAACGCTTTGAAAAATTAGAGAGCAGACACAAAATAAGTCAAGACTAAGGCACTTCAAACCCACCCGACGACTCTCAAGAATATATTTCATTATTTTAAAGACAACTCACAGTCCCTGGTAAGTTTAAGACAAGGCAGAAGGATACTCCGTTTAATTATTAGTACGTTTAATAACTGCGAGAATTAAGCTCGCTCCTGAGTCCGTGGTTTTCAGCCCATCAGAAACCTAAAGAATTCAGGCTCTTAGAACTCCTTGAATTAGCCGCTATTGCAGGAGATATTTTTAAATAATAATTTAGGAACGGTTTTCATTAGGAGTGAAGCGAGAGCATGAGAAAACAGGACCGTAAAACAACCACGGTACTTAATATAAAGGCATTCACAGTTCGCGGCCAACTGTAATGAAGCGGCGCAATTTCAGCAGCAAAGAATCTTTAGGAAAAAAGTGCTCTTGAGTTTTCTCAGCGAAGTCTATCGATGATGGGCAGCCACGCGATGGCTGGATGGCGTTGCCTGGGAAACGGCAGCGGTGGTTAGGATCTGCTGGAGCACCGCGGCAGCGGCTAATGCAGGGGAACTTGCAATGGCTTCCTCCAACTTTATCTCAAGCGATGCTAAAGGAAAATCACCGACCTTGTACTATACACGATGGTCTCTGATATTTTCCAACAGTCCAAAAGATAAGCACTGTAGTGGGAAAGTGCGTATTTTGGAAAGACAGTTGCTTCGATCGTGGCACACGTCCCCTCGACAAGCGTCACGTCAGCAGTGCAATCATAACGTGCCAGCTCAAGAAGCCCCCTAAACCTTCACATACGAACCCATCACTATCCTAAATTCTCTGGTGAAGCCTAATTTTTTCTACTGAAAAACCATTTCAATGCAAGAATACATTTCCAAACTATAGAAATGAATCTATGGGGTAACTGTGAATCCATATTTAATGAATCTACGGAAATAAGTTCAATACAGTGGAATTAAATTAAATAAATTCAATACGGCCTTACAAAAAATGAGATTTTCGCATCTACATAAATGTTTGCAAGACTTGCTGCAAGCCATGAAAACTGAGTAATAATTTATAATAAAAGTTATTAAAGCATACACTATTGCAATCTGTATGCATATTGTGGTGAAAGAGGATTTAGGACATTTTCAGATTACATTGAGGGAAATGAGGTCCTTCAAAATATCCTGATTGTTTTATGAGTATAGCTCCCGGTTGACACCAGTTTAGTGAGTAAGATAACCAATTCTTAGTTTCTATACTGCAGCCAAAGTTGAGTAATACGAGTATCTACAAAAGCACGCAAAACTCCCCGGGGCACGCAGGAGCAGCCTAAGGTCCCCCTGCTGTGGGCGGGCCCCAGTGCAGGGCGTAGAGGTCAGGCGAGTTGAGGTGGAGCACACACAAATTCAGTCGCTCAGCTCACACCTGTCAGCAGCAGGAGTAGCCTGCGAGCTCTCGAGAAAAGCAATGCCCAACGTGTTAAATTTTATGCTTATGAAGTTTGAAGTGAAAAAGTGCTGGGAGGGCACGACATGCATTTTAAAGAGACAAAACATCACGAAGTGAAGAGGCCGCAAACTATCGAAGGCATTCGATTGGTGAGCCAACCGCACAGAGTATCGATTTACTGAGATTAGGAAACATACAAAACCGTGGCGTATCGCGCTTCAAAATGTGTTTTAAAGCCCATTGAATCTATAAGGATTCGTAAGGGCATTTCCTAAGGAGTGCAACTCTAATATAACATTAACAAAAAGTAAATATTGTATACAGGGTGTTGGGGAAAAGTGGTACAAAATTTTACACCCGCCAGAAAATGGCAAACTAACGCTTGCACCTCTATGAAACTTTGCAAAATAATTTTTTTTATTGAGTTATTAGGTGTTTAATGTTTGGAAGGAGGAAAGTTGAAAACAACGGTTCCCACAAACAATTTTTATTGACACATTTACTTTAGAACAATTGTTCAAAGTTTCCACCGCTCATCCGATGCACTTGTGATGTATTCGACTTAAGGATCGCCGGATATTGTGGAAAAGGCCTGGCATTTAAGAAATATCGACAGAAGCCACTGCAATTCTTATACCCCTAGATTTTCCTCAAATTCCACAGGTGTTGAATAAATGAGGCTTTTCATGCCTCCCCAAAAGCCGATGTGCATCGATGTGGGTGGTGGAACCTTTAACAATTTCACTAAAGTAAATTTATAAATAAACTATTCCTGGACAATATTGTAAACACAATTTTTATTTTCAAACATTAAACAGCTAATATCTCAAAAACCAAAATGTTGTTCGCAAAGTTTCATAGAGGCAAAAGTATTTAGTGTGGCTCTTTCTAGTAATTATGAAATTTTCTACCATTTTTCCCCTAACACCCTGGACGCACTGGCCAACTCATTCAAGAAATATCAGCATTGAATGACCCATGAGAGCGAGGCTCGGTTTAAATGCTCTGAGGAACGAAGAACGTAAAGTTAGTAGATATGAATTAGGACACGGCAACAGCTACAAGCCGAGAGGCCTATTCTTTGGTATCTATCTATTTAAGTTATACGCTGTCAGAATACAGGATTAATGTCTTATGATTATATCCCATCGTACCACACTATTCTACATAGTCTGTCGAGCAGGCTGAAAAGTTGCAAAAACAGATAGCTAATGCTAAGCATAGATACTTGTGAGATTTAGAATATTCATTTGTCGGTTGACCCGTTGCCTACCGCGGGATGTTGTTATGATCGGCTTCCATTTGCCAGAAAGGTTTTGTTGATTCTCAAATCACAGAGCTAAAGATTTTGTGAGGTAGTTTATTAAAAAAACATATTTATTGAGTACATATACAGTACGTAATACGTGTAATTACACTACAATAACATGATACGGGCGTATAATTTGACATCCTGTCAACAAGTTTTTGTATAAATATGTTTTAATTTCATAGTAGTTAGGACAAGGAATAAAAATAGATTTCAGTCGCGAGATTCAGTAGAAAAATATTTTGTAGTGACCTCTCTGTATGTATTCTTCACATTCTTATTTTTTTACGCTAAGTTTTTCATGTATAATGTATTTCAGTCTAGAGGAATGATGTTATTTCCAGACTCCAGTTTATTTTAAGCTCGGTACAGTGAAATAAATCCATTGCGAGTGCACTCGTAACTGGCCAAATTGTACTTGAATAGGTTACCAAATGCGAGACAGCTTGTAGCTGGCAGTCAACGAGTTAGCACTTGAAAGTTAGAAGAAAGCATTATTCGCAACAAGTACTCTGCTCTACACATTTCCTTTTACACCTGCTTGGGTTGCGAAAAAAGCTTATGACTAAATATACTCGCAGTGAACAATAGCAATAATAATACAGTGCATGAACATGAGACAATGCTTTACATTGTACAAACGATAAGCTACTAAATAGTTAGCATATTACAGAGACTACAAATGAACGCTTGAAACGAACTCGATTGACTTTTCAAATCCTCTGGCAGTAAGTCGCCTGCACGTTCCTTGTGCCTCCTCGGGAGAAGGGAACGTCACTGAGATTTCCTTCCAATCAAATCGCATAATTAAGCCCACATCAGTTCGCTGCTTTGTGGTGATATTACTCGAGCTGTACAAGCCAAAGATGCCTCCGGAAAATTGAAACTCATCATTTGAAGTTAACGAGAAAAGATTCGATCGGACTACTCGTCAGTCAGCAGGAGGACTTGGGAATCCGTCTTTCGTCAAGAATACAAGTCAAAAACATGGCACAAAGACGTCTTATTAAGGCAAATCTCGGGAAATAGACAACGTCACCTCTTATTTCCTTTGCAAATTTTTAAAGAATATCGGAACTTACCTAAAGACCTTTGCTTCACAGGAAACTTTTGAAAATTTGTCATTTGTTTCGTGGACTTAATTAAGTGAACGTTTAGTGAACTGGTGGCCTCGACAACTCCAATGAAACTCCAACTTTGTGTGCGGCAAGTAAGACCGCTTTGTGAGCGTCAAGTAAGACCGCTTTGTGTACGGCCAGTAAGACCGCTTTGTGTGCGGCAAGTAAGACCGCTTTGTGTGCGGCAAGTAAGACCGCTTTATGTGCGGCAAGTAAGACCGCTTTGCAAATATCTCACAGCTCGGTCCAGTGGGAGTCGCTAAATTCCCTCCGACTGAATTTTTTCCATGCGAGTATCAGATGTGTATCACAACCTCGGCGTTCAATCTCAGTACGTTAGTTAGATACGAGGAAATGTTATCAACGAGCATGAGAAAATGTTCCCCTTCACTTCCCAGCGGCGTTTTATTGCGCTGAAAAAAATATCCATCGGCTACAAGAGGAAATTATTTATTTTCTCGCTTCATTTCTCCGCAATTTTGCTGTTCTTCATAAAGTATTCGAAGTGCAATTATTTTCAAGACTTAAAATGAACATCGTGCGCGTAAGAAGAGGAGACTGCGTGAGCCTGCAGTAACATATTTATGTTTAGAGTACATACTTCTGTGGCATGAATTTTTACTTACTACCGAGTTACAGTAACGTTTCGTTTTGCCATTCAATATTTGGACGAGTGCCATCAATCAGAATCGCTTCAAATTCATGCTTTCTAAAACTGTTGGTTACGTTTGATATTGCCTGAAAGAATGAAGTAGAATTCAGCAAACATGATACGGTGCTGCTCGACCAAAATAAGACCTTAACAGTAAAGTTACAACTGAGACAACAAAACATCAAGCTGGCACCAGATAAGCCCGATAAAATTAAAGGAATCAATGTATAAAATAAGTATTCAGGTTATCAAAGAGAGCCGAAATAAATGAATTTGAAGCTTAATTTTTTGAACACATGATTGTTATTTCCCCATTTCCTTTCAGTAAACTTCTCATGAAAATTTCTTTCAGCTAATGGCTAGCCTTAACGGAACTTAGGAGGCTTTCCATTAAAACATAATATATTTCTCGGATTTCAATAACTTTAACTGACCATTTAATTTTCCCAGTTCTTTTACAAGTTTTTCTACTATGTACGAGTTCAAATGCCACAAATAAACATTGCAAATCGTAGTCTAATGTTAGGTAGAATTGTAACTGATATTTCCTGTCATACCTTGAATGATCATTTTGTTGTTCCACCCTCCCAGAGATAGCCCTCGAAATTTTCAGCGGAGATGCTACAAACGCCACTTCATTTCAGAAAACATCGATCATCACCACCATAAGATGTGATTTTCGTTCCGTAAAAACGCTTACAATCTGACTTTTCTACCGCAACCCGCAACAAATGAATGCATTTTCATACAACATGCTAGAGATTATATTTTATCTCTCAGAAATAGCACATACTTTTCATTTACTCAATTGCTGCTATGAGTATTTTGTTTTTTATGATCACACAAGCGAGACTGATATTACTTGCATCAGTTAAGCTTGATTTACTTGCCTTAATTTTTGTAAAACCTATGTTATACAAATGCATTACCATTGCTTATCGACTTGCACACAAGGTAATAATTACCGAAGACACTCCGCAAAAGTTCATTTTCAGTTCCTAGGACAAAATGCACAAGTAGGGAATTTAAGCCGCTTGGATCCGGCCTTCACGAGTCCCTGCCAGGGTCGAGAAGAAATTTCCTGGGTTGGAGGGACTGAGCATAATGGAGCCATTTGCGATCGATGCTTGGACGGCCTGGGCAACTAACTCTAATGAGACCTAAACTTTGGGTGGGGCAAGGGAGATGGCTTGCAAAGTCACAGCTTCGTCTTGTGGGAGTCACTAAATTCACTCAGACTCAACTTTACAAATTTTTGTACCTCATCATTCAAATCCTAAAGTGCACACTATTGTTAATAACTGAGTCACCTACAGAGATCGTCAGTGGAACTCTGTTCAAATGTTCGAAGTTTTTTGTTTCATTACAAAACGCTTTTCGATAGCTACTTTATAGTAAAATTTCACAACTGCGCCTGCAAATCTGGCTGCACTCTGGACGAAGAAAAAGAAAAATATTTGTTTTTATGGAGTTATGTGCATGTGATTTACATGCAAATGATACATTATTGTATTATAAAAACATTCTACTGTGGTTATCACCGAGTATTGTGACTGCTGCAATGCACGTGAGCCCATGCTTTGAGAAGAACTTATACACCCGCCCACAGGTGCAGGTAGCTCAGTTCACTTCGCCACCCCTAACCCACGGACAGTGCAGATATCAAAATACTTGGTGAGTACCACTCTAAATTAAATATCTTGAATATCTTGAAGTTGTTTGGGCCTCTATGCCCNTGCCGTCTGATGGTAGTGAGGCAAAGGAGGCCGATCGGGGAAAATATATAATAAATGAAATGCATTATTTTAGATAATTTATATAAGACTCCGTTAAAATGAATTTTTCATCTTCCATTCGTTGACCTGCTGAAAAATAGTGTTCTTTGATATAGAAGCAAAAATGCCTAGACCTTTTAGCCTACAGTATTGGAACTTAGCTCATTCAATGCAGAATTGAATTATGCAAAAACAGGCAGAGCTGATTTTGGAACGTTGGAAATCTTGAAAAGTTATTGAAGAAAAACTGACCGAAACCTGAAAAACCTCAACAAATATTTTCAAGTGTATTCAAATTTTTTTTATGTATTTTTTCCAAAATAAGTTGCTTTAGTTTTTTCTTTGAATTGAAGCACTTCTAGTGCAGCCACCCCTGTTACTCTATTGTAAAATTGAAAGAAGAGAGTCAATTTGACATTGTTCAAAATACGGTTGTGATGTCTCATTTTCTTTTAAAAAATCAAAAAAAGATCAGTTTGGCCTTTCTTTTCAGCGAGTTGCGTATTTGTATCGAATCTGAGAATGATCTGTTTCGTATTGACAAAATGGTCCTAAATGTGGACGGTCCCCTAAAAACATCAAAGAAAATAGTTAGCAGCAATTTCCGATCTCTTATACAATGCATCGTTAAGGAAAGTTCAGAAAATCTATATTCTGCTAATTTGAGATATTCGTGCTGATGCGGAGGAAGAAGGTACCAACAACTTAAGGCGTAAAAATATAACTGTACAAATCTGAAACTAAATACTCGTTGTTGCTGCTGAAAAGATTATTTAACACCACTATAAACATTTTTATACAGCCAACCCTTATGTAAGAATCAATTTAGTCGTAAATAAAAATCAATATCGATTCAGTTACACCATATGTGCTGTATTATTATAATATATCATTAACTAATTGGTTTAAAACTTCATAGCCACATCAAAGGCGATCTCAAAAGTACAAAAAGACATGATCATTTAGCATGGTGTCGGAAGCCTAGGAATTACGCACAGGTGTGTCCCTACCCATGATTCCCTGAGCATGGAAAGAACAAATAAAGAAATAAGAAGAAGAAAACATAACAATATTTAACGAAAATGAATAAAAATGAAAAAATGAAAAGTAATCTCGAAATATAGAAGTTTCAAAGGGCTGTCAAAGTAACATAACAGTGCCCCCCTTGGGTCGCCAGTCCCTCTAGCATGCGATAGTCAAACCTAACTAAACTAACAAGTAAGATCCTATCTTATGTCTATCCTATGCCTCCTTAAAGGATGTGTTGTATTATCAAACAAAAATTCTGACATTCGTTGATTAAACTCCAGCATACATATTTCTGTCACATGCTTGTAAAGATCCCCTATAGGATAAGAAATTAATTCGTGGCTCAAGTACAGTGCAGCTGTTGAAGATAGAGTGTAGCGATCCTATCGAAAATTTGTGGTACCAACTGGAGAGGGACCAAGAGCCTCAACACTCCTTTCTTCATAGGAAAATCTTTCTCAGCGTTTGCTTGTACTTTGGATAAATATTCATTCATATTGTTTACAATATCTTGTAAAATCTATGACTAATAGAATGAAAGCTATGATCAATGCAAAAAATGGTCGAATAAACTATAAAGCTTTAAGTGTTTTCGTTACCTCCACATCTCTCCCGGTTGCGATAGACTTTTAGCCGAGTAGTGTATTTTTCAGTCGGGATAACTAGATGAACAGAGACGTACAAACGAATGAAACAAGAAGGTAACATGTCGATAAACAGAACCGATATATGTGCGTAAGAGAGTAGATAATTTTTTTCTAGAGCACACAGCGCAAACACCTTTTCAAGGCAAACAAACTCCAGCTTCTTCGGCGGCAGCTACAATTTCCGTCTTGAAGTAAACGGTCGGCGACCAGCAGGTGCAAGAAACCAAACAGGGCAAAGTTTTAAATGCTGATGTTGCCCTAACTTTGGGATGGGAAACCACATTTTAAAAAGAAAGAAAATTGCGTAAGGAGATCCAGCGAGGGTATCCCGTACACTCGCAACCGCATGAGCGAATATTCATCCGAGAAATTCGATGCTACAGAACAACGAAAACAATGAAACTCTGTTAACAAATCTTTTAGGTTTTGAAAAATACTTACATATGAATCAATTTTATTACACCGTAAGGAAAGTAATTTTTTGACACTACCTCAAAAACTTTGAACATAACTGATCATTCAAGACAGATTTTAGTAGTAAAATACTCCAGATCCATTTCAGTTCAAACTTGAAACTTGACTGAAGGTGCTCGGTGAAATAATACAAAGCATGGGCGTAAATGTCCAGCAAAAATCACACGGTAAATAGTTTTCGAATTTCCCATCGTTTTAATAACTGCATAAGAAAATATTTTAGAGTTCACGAAGATGTTATCAGCAAAAAGCCTAAATTGCAATTAAATTACCTGGCTGA
>VOMN01029233.1:0-11348 GCA_014899125.1 Orchestia grillus | reverse complement strand
AGACACGCCCTTCTGTCTTCGGGTGACCAGCGCTGGGGTGGGTGACCATCTCGCTCCCACGGTCCGGCCCGCGTCTACAACCTGCACCACTTCGAGAAAGAAAGAACCGTATCCTCTGTATGCGAGCTCACACAAAATGATTACCAGTTCGTATGAATGAAATACTCGGGATAAAAACAAAACATTGTGACAAACGTCGTGTTTATTACAAACAAATACCTAAGAGTGATCTGCTCTGTCGTAGTAAGCACAGTATCGACACGTATTTACAAACGAGCCTGTTCTTACTTCAAGATCCGCAGTTTCAGTGAGAAAATAAAAACGAAGATGCACAGAAAATCTTGCATTTTCTGCCTACAAAGTTTACAATTTATCAACTTATTCAAAGAAATGCACGAAATAACAATGAAGTTCCTTCTCGAAATAAATTTCAGTTCTGAGACTTTAACTAGAAAATTAAACCGGATTCAAATACAATACTTCATAAATTTTTGCAATACTACAAACATCTTAGAATTCAAACGAGGGAAACACTGACGATATAAATATTTCTTTTAGAATTCAAAACAACGTCCAAGAGAAGTGCACCGCCAAAACTGGCAGCACTAAATGATTTCTAGAACTTGCGGTATGGCGACTCACCTCGAACGTGAAACAACGTAGCAAACCAAAACAAAAATGAGCAGCGAATGAGTCTGAGCGCGGTAGCTACGCAGCGTCCAGCACACTTTGGTAACGAACATGCAGCCAAACCTTCGCTTCAACGCTCAGGTCATGTCAAACAAAATCAAGAATAATCTTAAAGCAATCACGAAATTGGTAATTTTAACACTTAGCCTCTGAAGTGGCTATAAATGGTACACGCGATCTAACCTAACCTAATGTAACCAAAGCACTGTCATATATGAATACCAATTTTCAAGTTTTCGTGAAATTTGTGTTCATCAATCGAATAAGCTAGTTCTGATTAGNAATTAATAGGATAACCAAATTTGTGAAAACAAAATCCTTAATTTTCACATTCACAACGGAGATATTCGTCGACATGAAATTTTTCCTGTACGGAGAATCGCGTTCGAAGTGTTGATGGAAATGCAAGACAAGCCGTAACGGCTTATATTTTTAAAAAGATTCACCACTATTTAACATTGTAGAACCCTGATGCTAATCCCGCTCCGAAGTGGGAATAAGAACTCGAGTCTCAAGTAACCAAGAAAGAAATAAGGTCATTAATTCGCGACTAACGAAGCATATCTGTTCGTTTCAAGTCTAAACAAAACCTAACTCAAAACTAGGAGGTACCTGGCAGGAAATATGAAGACTACAAAATGCTCAAGAGAAACGTTAGGTTCGATGTGACCGTGACCTGACATGACGCACGCCGCTCACGGTGACATAAACTGAAAAATAAGATGACGAGTCCGGCGACTTCTCACTGATAACATAATCCTCTACGACGATGGGATTAAATTTTAACAGTGGTCACACATACACAGGATACAACAAGGGAAAATGGTGAACGATGTATATATTTAGATTCAATTACTATTTCGAATCAGACGAGAAATTACCGTCAAAGAAAATAACATTTACGACTTTTCCCATCAATTCTTTCAAGAACGGAAAAATGCAAAGCCATTGACCTCCAACCATTCCACTCCAACAAATTACATCTTCGTGATCAACTACATGAGGTGTTCTAAATTAACATAAAATAAAAAAAATAAGACGAGGAAATGTTATAATGCCACAACAGAAATTTCATTAAAGAACAACGTACGAGCGCTGATTCAATTCCAATATTTAAATTTTTCCTAAACTAACGACGAATAATTTTTAGTAATCTCACGATAATTTACGTAGTACAGCCTTCAAATTTTCAAAAAATTGAATGGCTTCAACCTGTAGGACCTTAGTACCGAACCATCTGAAATACAGCTTACCAAGACTATGTCAGTCGGAAGCTGGAGCTTCAAGAAGAAAAATCAGTTGCACACAAAGCAGTTCAACAACGTTATTTCTCTTTCGCAAAATGAACGGCCGATCTACGAATTACCGAATCCACTTAGCACTTAAAATTGAGTTCAAATTCTTACATGCAAATACCTCCTACAAATATATTATTTTTGCTAATTAATTCAAGACAACTTATCGGGCGCAGGTTCAGGAAAGCAAGCGAGGGCACCACCAGAAGAGGAACTGCCCTCGAGAAGGAAAAATTTTCACGTGAACGAAGCACGCGTTCGACAACCACACACGTTCGCACGGCAGTTCAGATTTGACCGAGTCTCAAAGTCTACGAGAAGTTGATAGCCTTGCCGCAAAAGGCAGCGAGGTTGGCCTCTCTGAAGGCCTCGGAGCAGGTGGGGTGGGCGTGGCACACACGGGCGATGTCCTCGCATGACGCTCCGTACTCCATCGCCAGCGCCGCTTCGTTGATCATCTCGCCAGCGCCAGGGCCTGCAACGGAGAAAACTGAGGTCCAAACTTTCGGCCAACTTTTTCTTCAGAGACGAGGCAAAAAGGATTAATACTTTAAACCATCGAGACATCCTGCAGTACGTAAGTGCACCGCCGCGAAAAAATGCACCAGTACATTCACCGCGCACGCATAGGGTTTAGAACAAAGGTCGTTTTGGTTTCTGGCATCGAAGACAATTTAATAAAATCGTCTTTGCTGATCGTCCCTTCAATTGAAAATAAAGTAAAAAGCTTGGGATAGGACAAGCCTACCTACCTATAGGTGCCACTTATGGAGAATTAGAACCTGTGGATTTTTCCACCAAAACGTATAATATGCGCCACGCTTACAATAATTTAGTAACAAGCGTAACCTTTCGTCAGGGTGTGAAAAAATGTCTATCAATACAACAAAAATTGCATGAAACGAAGTAACAAGTAGATAGTTACCTCACTCTCGAGGACAGAAAGAAGGCAGACTCAAAACAGGTCATGGATTATTATTTTACTGCTAGGCAAGAACTTCACTCATAAATTCCCTTGGGCAAAGAAGCACACTAAAATCCCTCAACCATTTCCACTTGCAGCAGCTACGACAAGTTGAGACAAAGCAACTGCGCCTCACACGTGTTGCTAGCACCTCCAAATTCCTCTATGTTCTATTGAAATCTCTATTCTCACCACAGAGGAGCGACTGTTAAATAAAAACGATACCGATTTACATTACAACGTGCAAATTATTGACATCCTCATAAATTAAACAATTACCAAAAGGTCTCTCTCTGGTGTTTCTAACTTCCAGTGCGGTATGATATCTATAACTTCCTCAGAATAAACAATTTGTAAAAATGTATTTGGTGCTAGAATAGACGCGCTGAGTCACAGAGACCGAGCTTTACACTTTAGAGCATGAAACAATACAAAAACAGATATTCGTTTACCAATGAAAAGATATATGCGCCCAGACTCTCATCAAACTTCACCAGTGGGAGACGTCCACCAATTATATGAGAATCCATCTTCTTACAGGCTAAAATAGAATGGCAACTGAAACGAGCCAAGTGGCTTACTTTTACCTCTATTCCCATGCCGTCAGACACTAATCACGCACAGGCACCCGAGAAGACATGAAATAGGAGGGGAAATACAAGTCAAAGAACAGGTCGAGTCGCTACCACTAGCGTTATAGAATCTTCATCAAGTACTATCCACTGCACATCCGTAGAGAAAGAAGGTATACAGAAACTTATAACAGTCACATTTACAATCATCGATTTTCACGCACAAGCATTAGAACGTTCGTTTTAACATAAGATGGCGTGAAACCTCAACAACAAAGAAAACGCCCAACAATATGAGCACCCAGATCCTGAAGCACATTATAAAAACCACCATTAATATTGGCGCTCAGTTCCTAACAAAGTATGAGAAGACACCCACCAATAATATGGGCGCTCAGCTCCTAACAAATCATGGGAAGACACCCACCAATAATATGGGCGCCCAGGAGCCTGTCCGTGTGCTTGTCCCCGAGCACCTTGACCAAGCCTTCGGTGTCGTCGTTGGTTTTGGCGCGCGAATTGGCAGCGAAAGGAAACTTGCCAACGTTGTATTCCACTCCCTGGAAGCCAAACAATCGAACATATAGCCATAGGCTGCTTATTTTGCCTCACTTATAAGCGAGAAAATAAGGTAAAGTCATTCAAGAAGAAAGCGAACAAGCAATTGAAATTTAGATCGTGCAAAGATGCCCTCAATTTTCTGCAATAATAATTGAGGCATAAATTACATGATAGCTTTAAAAAAATCGGCAAGAAGCAGCGATCTGGTCCAACAATTGCAAGTTGCCCATTTCCAGAAAAAAATGCAGGACGGTTTTAAAAGTCAAAAAGGAAATTCTTACATGAACCATAGTGTGTCCTAAATTACACTTATTAATATACAGACATGAACATGTAGTATTTTCTTTCATAAGCGGCACTGAATCATGAGACTCAGTGTGGCATTATCAAATAATTAAAAACGACTTGACCCATTAGAGAGGGATACATATACTATGCACTGTTTATACCATCGTGATTTTTAAAAAACGGGCATTGACAGTTTACAACTATACCGTTTCTGCGTGACCGTGTGCTCACCTCTGCCTTGAGATCCTCTTCCGTCTTGCCGACCCAGGCCACTTCAGGGTGCGTGTAGATGACGGACGGCACGCAGTTGTAGTCAATGTGCACCGCCCCGCCAGCGATGCCCTCCACACAGATGATGCCCTCGTCCTCCGCCTTGTGTGCAAGCATCGGGCCGTGGATGCAGTCACCAATGGCGTGAATGCTGCTCGCAAAATTGATTGCGTCAACTTCTGAACAGTGCACGGGTAGAACTGATTAGATTATTGGTCAGTTCAAGCTTTCTATCCAAATGAAATGTGATCCAAAGAGAGCAAAATGAAGCGAGCTGAATAGACAATTTTCAGGTATATTTTGTTTTTATTTATTAGGTCGCAATGCAGTTTTAATCGGTGTTACATGAACACTACTTATGGAACTGAAAATGGAGCCCGACTCGATGCATTCCTAAATGAATATAATCAATTTACTAGGCATATTGTTCACCTTTCAATTTTTAGTAAAATAACTGACCAACTCGCAACGCACACCAGTAAAAAAAACTCTGGCACAACCACCCACTTTGCGTCTCACCAACCCCGTAGCCTCGACTCACTTGGGCACGACGGACTGGAAGCGCGAGTTGACAGGGATGCGGCCCTTGTCGTCCCTCTCAATGCCGAGCTCCTCGAGCCCCAGGTTGGTGGTGTAAGGGCGCCGCCCCACGCACACGAGCAGCGCGTCGCACGACAGCTCCTCCTTCTGCAGGACAACACCGCATCGTAAAAAATCATGCTCTCATAAATCCTAAAAACTATCTTAATGTATGCTACATTTTGCAAAAAATACATTTTTCAAAAAATGCAATGAAATGCCCCACCTGTATATATAATACCGAGATTGGGTTAGATTTCTAATTCGTTTACTGCTTACATTCCACATGAAATGTGATCCAGAAAGAGCAGAAAGGGCAAATAGGATCATTAGTATGGACGTCAAAAAAATAGGGAATCTATGCCCAAGGTACGTTCCCACACAGGATCCCTCCGCATAGGAACAACAAGTTAAGAAGGAATGAGGAGGTAGAACGGTATAGATGGTGTAGTCCTTGAAAGAAGACAAGCGGGCATTAAAGAATTCACAAAGGCTTATCTATAAGTGAGGTAATCAACAGTACATGTAATGCCGAGGTAATTATTGATATGAAGATTCGAAAAAATTTTTCTGAGCAAACTACTTCATCACAGCAAAAATTTGTAAGCACATTCTAGCAAAATCCACGAACCGGGTCCAGGTTTGTGCGGAAGAGCTTCATCTACACTTATAATTTCACAGTCAGTGATTCAAGGTCTACGAGCTGATAGAAACTTTAACCTGTTAATGGTCACTACTCCTTGTGCATCCACATAATTTGTGCAGTCGACAGTGACCGGGTGAATGCGACAACCACATTCGCTGTCAGTGACCGTCAACAAGTTAAACTCATTTAAATGCACCAACTAATGACGCTTGTATTCAGTTAAAACCCAGAATCTGGCCTTACCATTATTAGGTTTGGTTGATATTTTCATTTTTTATTAAATGTATCGTTTATCTTTTCAACTAAAAAAATATCTTGTTCTACTGGTACTGAGCAAGAGTTTTGCTTAACTTGAAGGTTTTGTTTCTAACGTTCATCTTAGATAGGAAGACTTTTCCCTATATTTCAATTGTTTCATTTTTGTGCTGTATACATTTTCGAAAGATAAACCTACTAGATACCCCGCAATGACACGACTCTATGGAATCGTACACAAAATAATTCTCAGGTGTAAATGTGCAAAACATGAACGCACCTTGCCATCCTTAACAGCCTCGACACCAACAGTGACGGTGTCGCCGCTGCGGGTGGCGCCGGTCACCTTGGTGCCCAGCTTGAACTTGATGCCCTGCTTGGTGAGGATGCGCTGGAACGCCTTCGACATCTCGCCGTCGATGCCCACTCCCCCGATGCTCGTCAAAAATTCGACGGCGGTCACTTCAGCTCCCAAGCGTGACCACACAGAGCCCTGCAACAAGCACCAAGATTAAAGGTTGAAAAATGACAGGAAGCCAAAATTTCATTGAAGAAGAATGCATAGCACTGAGTGAGTATTGAGTCTAAGAAACGGCGCAGCAACGTGACAAGCAGGAACTAGAACAATAGGAAGGCCAATACAATTCACCTCTCACTTCAGAAATCTTCAAGCTTATTTTCTCATATCAGTGCAAAGCGCAAAAGAAAAATTAAAGGTTGTAACCATTTCCCGCATGTGAATCATGCACCTATCATTATTCCATGTTGCAACATAGCTATAAATTTCACCAGCTGCTGTACACACATCTCTCCAGCTACTGTATACACAGTTGGACATCTCACCAGCTCTAATCCAATCACTCCAGCCCCAATGAGGATCATCTTCTCGGGAACCTTTGCCAACTTCAGGGCCCCAGTTGATGACACCACCACCTCCTCGTCAATTTCGATGCCTGAAAATTAATGGAATAGCAATAATTTGTAACATTCTACAATTTTTACCAATAGGACTTCATGTAAGCAGCCCACACTGCACTGATACAGGGATCACGCCACATTACAGGTTGACGTTAAAAAATATGCCCATCTGAATAGCTCCTGATTTTCGGAAAAGGCCTGATATTTCATAGCTAATATATGTAGGTATTTTGAACATGATCGATTACCATTTTGTTGCTTTGAAAAATAGCTTAAAAATTTATGACAGAAATTTAACGAAATTGAATGATTGACTGCTGGATTTTTTTCATATCAACTTGTACTACAAGAATAAATTAATTCCGTGTAATCAAATAAAATGTTGACTGATCCTCTAGTGTCTAGTCGATTTAAAAGCATCACTATACATGGAAGCACGAGCATGTTCAGGGGGGTTGTTCCGGTCTTGAGTGAAGGAAACAAATAAAACGCTATATTCCAAGCGTGAAGAGAAATTTTCATGGATAATTAAATGACTTCATTTTGACTATTTTCGAGTCCCATGAGAAAATTCACAAATAAGACAGTGTTGCACAGTATTTGTTGCTCCATGAAAATTTATTCATACAACACACTCCCAGAAACTCTCAGAAAAAAATGCTAGCTACAGCGAGTATAAGCATACAATGATTAACTCAATGTCTGTGCCAGTAGTAGGTTCGGCAAAAATTCAAACAATGCACAATAAATTCCTTACACGGGGCGTCACGTACCAGGGAAAGGCGTAACTTCAGACCCTGTAGCTATGAGGATGTTCTTGGTGTTGATGGTCTCTGTAGTGCTACCGTCCTCACCCAGCACGCTCACTTCATTGGCTCCGGTGATTTTGCCATGACCCTGATATTTATAGCACACATAATATTATCTCATTCCCTTCAGCCAAGCAATGCACACTTTGATAACGTGCGTCTCTATAGTACAAGCAATACAGGTCCCAAGTTTGGTAACTAGAGTGTGGAGTGATCCCTTGGGAAAGGAAGACTAAAATGATGGTACAAAAAAGGCGACACCACACAAGTGTAGCCTAGAACGAGTGCCCGAACTACCGTCCAAGGTATCACATAATGTGAAGAAACCAGAGCTGGAGCATTGAAAGTAGCAACAATTTTGAAATTAAAAAACATCAAATGATAAATGCATCATTTTCCACGATTTTATTGCTCATTTCTCTAGGTTAGAATGACTATTACTCTTACACAATTTTGCATGGACATTCTGTACTAAAAAGGTTACTCAAAATTAATTCCCTAGAAATAAAAGATTCACAACTTCAGGAAAATATTACACTACTATATTCTTGAGGATAAACTTAAATTTTACTACAGGGGACACAGTGGTGGTCAAAATATATTCCATGTCTGCAAACTAAAAAATACCCACAATTGAATATTGTATATTGATTTCTTGAAAATTAGGTTTTCAAAGACTCATTTTGCAAACATTATGCCGTGACCAATCAAATTCAGACTCCGCTAAAGCGTGACTCTACCACAATTTAAAATACACACAGGTTACAGAACGAATAAAAATTTGTAAGAAATAAAAGAAAGGAACGTACCTTGAGACCTGTGACTTTGTTGTTTTTGAAAAGCATAGCAATACCTCCCGTGAGAGCGGTGACTGCCTTCTCCTTTGATTGCATCAATTTTTCGAGATTCAGTCGCACATTGTCTACCTGTGGATAAAATGTGGAATAGAACTTGCCATCCGATTCCCTGTCTGCACATTTGAAGAGCCTTAAAATTCACAAGGGATAATTTCTGATGTTATGCACAGTTATTAAAACCTAGTTACACTATTCTTCAAAGGTGTGCAGTTTTATCAAAGAAAATTTCATGGAAATAAGTAGGGCAGTGTTGTCAATGATTTTAGCAATTTCTAAAGGAACTCCAATGACAGCTTTTGAAACATCAATGATAAAATGATAATGCTTACCTCAATGCCCCTGTTGGCAAAATCCTTTTTGGCCATGTGATAGTAGTGTGAATTATTGAGCAAAGCTTTAGAAGGAATGCAGCCAACATTTAGACAAGTTCCTCCAAATGTGGCATTCTTCTCAACACAGACTGTCTGAAAATTAGAGAAGAAACATTAATTTAGTGAAAATGAAGTTGAGTGAGAAACTAACTAATAGTTTCTACACCCATACAACAACTGAAGATTTCTATTTTTGCAAAATTTCTTTGGAACACAAAAAACACATTACAAGAATTAGGATTGGTCTGACTGATGCTTCTACAGCATTTTAAAAATTGGGAAACATAGAAATATTCAACAAAAAATCAATACTCAAGTTGATATCGACTAAATTAAGAAAACTGTGCATGAAAGGTCACAGTATATTTAGTTTTATACAAGCAAGGTCAACTAACACATTGAAACTCCTTCCACTTCATGCAAATGCATGGAAGAAAAAGAACTTTGATACCCCCGCACAGAAGATCTTGGTCATCCTTCAAACAAAATAGCCCAAGGTGGCATACAACCATCACTGCCCGCCCAAGTATAGTGAAACCAGCCATTCATATGCCTATCTATAAATACAATTTGCCACTTGTAATGCTAATTCACATAAAAAGTTCTATTTGTTGCATTTAATATTGTTATACCTGACAACTTAAATGAGCAGTCATTAGTGGTTCCAAAATGAATTATTTAAGTTCATATTCTTTCTAATTAGAAAAATTATTTTGAAATTTGCAAACTATAAATTGAACAGCCTCTTGGAAGAGAATGTGCATAAATAGAAAGATTCTACTGTAAGTGAATAGTATTGTTAAAGCAGTAGCCCATGAATTTGATTATTATTAGATAAGATTATTACTTACTTTAAGGTTCCCTATCCACATGAAATGTGATCCAAAGAGAGGGAAATAAAAGGAGTACTTAGTATGACCTTTAGGAAATGGGAAACCTATGGATGTGTGTTCCAACACAGGATTCCATGTACATAGAAACAAGTTAAAAATGAAGAGGAAGAAGAGACAAAGAAGAAATAGCCAAGGTTTAAAAATTTAAAAAAGCAAGATGGGTATGAAAGAAATCTCCGAGGCCTAGCTATGTATATCTGAGGTAATATAACAGCACCGCCTGACTAGAGTTGGAGTGAATACCTGGGAAGGTGGCATGCAGTAGGGTAGCAAGAATGCTCATAGAAATGAAAAAAAATAATATGGCTGCCCATATTTCTGTACTTAGATTGTTTTTTGATAGAAAAGCTGCTTTCATGCACAAGAATATTTTTCAACAGCTGAAGCCTCAAATTTACTGGATGTTATATTCAAGACTACCATCAAATTAGAAGCCATATATTGTACATGCCTAAATATCCTAATTTCCACAGCAAACACCTACTGGTAACTGTATTGTGAATAGAATTTAATATTTTCACACAAGGCAGAAGCACAGTATATGGACAGATCAAATTCAGAGCAGTAACAAAAACACCGCAAAAGATGTCAATCAGTAAAGTAAGCCAATCAATAGAGTATACACTTTTACACTTTGTCCAATTTCACTTCTGATTCACAAAAAATAAAGATTCTCCACATATTAAAGAGCAACCCAATACAGACAAGCAGTGGTAAACTATTAAGAAAAAACTTGAGCTAATAGTGAATACATACTGAACATATTCAATCCTAATTTTCTTACAACATAATTTTGGGATGAGGTGTACAAATACACCGTCACTATTTGAAAATTTAACGATGCACTGAAGGTGAGTAAAGCTTAGGTATATTTCCGAGAAAAATGTTAGCATATTAAAGAACACATTACAGAAAATTCAAATTTTGAAATAATCACAGTTCGTAATTTTATAAACTACTTGACTACTCATGACCATTTGGGTGAAGTA
The DNA here is from genome assembly GCA_014899125.1 of Orchestia grillus. Classification (NCBI taxonomy): domain Eukaryota; kingdom Metazoa; phylum Arthropoda; class Malacostraca; order Amphipoda; family Talitridae; genus Orchestia; species Orchestia grillus. The sequence goes on along the minus strand of VOMN01029233.1, from coordinate 391 downwards.
AAAGTCATCAAAATCAAACCATACCCAGAATTATATCCTATGCAGTTAAGTTGCTATTCACAAAACAGGATTAAACAAAGAGTATAAATTTTGAATATCTCATATCAAACAGACAAACGTGTGCATGGTTTCAAGCAAGCAAACAAGCAAGACGACCAGAGTTTTGGTATTATAAACTATAATAACCCACCATGATAAAAAGATGCTCATTTAAAATAAAGGTAAATGTTACATCTATACTTCTCAACTTTAACTAATATACACTATGCCCTAATAGTCATGCTGCTAAGTTTATCAAGCTGGTCTCTTAGATTCCAAGGATAAATAATGGCTCACAGCAAAAATTACTTACTATAAAAAACATATATTGACACTCATACCAGTCTGGTTT